>CM023481.1:330759439-331056726 GCA_013339685.2 Hyalomma asiaticum
CGCAGTACACTACATGTCTTGATACATTTCGTGAAGAGCGATGCAAGTTTTTCAAGTACAATATCGCCTCCGTCTTTGATCAAGTCGGCTGTTATACCATCTTCACCAGCTGCTTTACCGCTGGACATGCCTTTGGCAGCATTTTTGACTTCGTCAGCGGTTATACATAGAATTTCGGTGTCCTCCTCTGGTTCTATTTCTATTAAGGTTGTATGGTCTGTCCGAGAGCTGTACAGTTCCAAGTAGAAATCTTCTGCTACCTTTACTATTTCGTTGAAACTGTTGATAATGTTACCTTGTTTATCTTTTAGTGCATGCATTTTGTTTTGTCCTAAGCGCAGTTTCTTTTTGACCGATTTAATGCTGGTGCCTTTTTCTACTGCTTTCTCTATTTCTCTCATGTTAAAGTTTCTTACATCTCTTTGCCTGGCTTTACTGATCAATTTTGATAGTTCTACGAATTCTATCTTATCTTTTGATGAAGTTTTCATTTGTTGGCGTTTTTTTATTAAGTCCTTGGTAGATTGGGACAACTTACTTGTTGCTTGTTTTGTTGTTTTACCCCTGATTTCTATTGCGGTTTCAAGGATTGTTTTCGTTATGGTTTTGTTTATTTGTTCTAAATCGTCACCGTTTTCGTTTAAGGCCTCGAACTTGTTGCTTAGGGTGACTTTAAATTCTTCGTCCTTCGCTCTGATTACCTCTACATTGCATTTTTTTCTAGTAAATAATTTAGTTCTTGTTTTCTTTAGGTTCAGTACAATCTTTGCCCTTACTAATCTGTGATCGCTGCATTTTATCTTCCCCACTACTTCTGTGTCTTGAATTATACCTGGTTGTTCGCACATTATAAAGTCAATTTCATTCTTTGTTTCCCCGTTAGCGCTTTTCCACGTCCACTTCCTATTCTTGTGTTTCTTGAAGAACGTATTCATTATTCGGAGCTGGTTCCTTTCGGCAAATTCTACTAGCATTTCCCCACGGTTATTCCTACGGCCGACGCCGTAGTTGCCAATCGCCTGCTCTCCACTTTGTTTTGTTCCTACTTTTGCGTTGAAATCCCCCATGACTACTGTGTATTGTGTGCGTACTTTCTTTATTGCTAATTCGATATCCTCGTAGAATTGCTCTACTTGTTTGTCGTCGTAGCTCGTTGTTGGCGCATATCCCTGGATTATCTTAAGTTTATACCGCTTATTTAGTTTTATTACGACGCATGCTACCCTTTCGTTAATGCTGTAGAATTCATCTACGTTGCCCGCTATATTTTTGTTGATTAGGAACCCAACACCATATTCTCTCTTTTCGGGTAATCCTCTATAGCAGATGACATGTCCATTGTTTAAGACTATGTAAGCTTCACCTGCTCTCCTAACTTCGCTAAGGCCAATAACGTCCCAATTAACTCCCTCTAGTTCCTCGAGTAGTTCCACTAATCTAGCTTCGCTTGAGAGGGATCTTGCATTGAACGTTGCAATGTTTAGTTTCCAGTGGCGGCCTGTCCGGGTCCAGTGGTTATTACTGCCCTCTGCTGCTTCACAGAGCTGACCACCGCCATGGACAGATGTGCTGCAGCTGCTGGACACTGAGGGCGAGGGTTTAATTGTAGACATCATGTGGGAGGTGGTGGCCAAGTACTTCACCAGGGAGGCCAATTCCTGTTCTGGTGTGGGAGTGAGTCGTAAACGGTACTTGAACGACTGAAAGCTTTTCAGGTATCCAACCGTCGCCAGGCCCCCTCTACCGACGTAATCTCGAGCTTATAACAAACATCCTTTAAAAAAAAAAAAAAAAAAGAGAAGGGGGCGATGGGCGTCGAACCTGCGACCCTTGGAGATTCCAGTTGCGGCGGCGCCGCATCGTTAAACGTACATTCTTTCAAAACCTTTCATGCGCGATAATTTCTAACGGCGTTAGTATTTCGTACAGTATTTCGTACAGTAGTATATCTAGACCTAGTAAAAGAATAGCCAGTCTTCCACTGCAGGGCTATTTATCAGGAGGCATATAAGTGATGGTTTGGTGCAATTCATTCAACGTACATGTACGGCTGACGACTGCTTAATTGTGCCATATTCATAGTTGGCAATGTATATCTTGGCAAATTTTAGTGGAAGCAACTTTTGCAAAAGCAAAATATTCATGGATGGTGGTAGCAGCCCAGCAGTTAAATACTGCTGATGTGTCTATGTCAGGTGCATAAGTGAGTTAGATTGGTGTAAGAGAGCCAGAACCTATATGAATTGCTGGCTTCTGCACTGGTGCCCACTTCACAATTACAGCAGCCTGTGTAGCAGTAGCATGGTTTCCAAAGAGTTGGCCAGAGCCTATCACAGTTTAACGATGCAAACATGATGCACATGACTGTCAACTCACATACAAACAATCTGTGTTGTTAGCTCAACTCCTGAAGTTAGAACAAAGCGGTGAATCTTTTAATGATGTTTAATGTTCAGCAGTGAACAGAGGAAAAAGTTCAAAATTCAAGGTGGCTAAAAATAACTTCCTACACTTCTGTGGCAGAGTTCGGTACTCACTGCACTGATGGATAACACACTACCATTCAAGCACAATCACACTCTTTCACTCAATCACCCACATACATACAGAAGAAAGAGTCAAACAAGCAAACAGAAATTACTGCAACAGCCATTGCTGCAACAGCCATAGTTGCAGAGTCGAACCCTGGCCACAACACCCGCATTTCTATGGTGGTGGAATGCAAGAATGCCTGTGCACTGTTGTATGTGCAATTGCCACATGGTAAAAATTAGCCTGAGGCGCCTCGCAATGGCTTCCCTCGTAAGCAGATCATGGTTTTGGCACGCCAAACCCAAGAAATGTTAAAATGTAATTGAATAGTGCAAATTTGTGCGTGCTCGCACATTTGAGTGTATTCTTCCAATTAACAGCTGGATGACTGAACTTCACCTTTTACTGACACGTCCCCTATGGTGGCATGCTCCCGTTAACAATACATAAATATGTAAAATGTCCTTTATTTTATAAAGGCTCATTCATAATATTACCACGAAGTCTTTCAAAAATTAATTTCTAAAAATTAACATTCAAGTATAATAGATTATAAATTTCATATTGCATAAAACAGCAGAGCTAATGATCTCGTTCTTCAGGAGGTCGATATTCGAGCCCAAGGTGTTTGAAGATAGATTCTTCTGTTGGTGTAGGAAGCCGCTTTCCGTGACCTATCTTTTCTTCTCCCTGAAAAAAAAAATTATCATACTAGCTGAAACCTTCTCAGACCATATAGTCATGCTTGCTTAAGTTTACCTAGTGCTAACCTTAGAAAAATACCAAGATACCAAACAAACAGATAGAAATGATTGCACCACTCTTCAGACTTTAGTATGAACTGCATAAAAATCTGCACACAATAAACAGCACTGCAATTTCAGTGAACATCAATTTACCTTTACTGTTGTTGCTAACACTGCACTACACTCAGACGGACATGATCAGGTTATGGTTGCCACCTGCCCAGATTTCGTGCAGGTCGGTTGCCGGTCCACACCTAAGACCAGCCGTCATTGGCCTGCTTTTTACAGCGAAGCTGCATATGTCTAGCTGATGTGTGTGTGATCCGTCGCCTGTACGCCGAAAACTAAGTGGGCAGATCCCGAAAAAAGTGTGGAAATGTGTGGGGCACCGAAAACTTCAGGCCCTGTGGGAAATGTGTGTGTGTGTATGTGTGTTTGTCCGTAAGCAGACACTACATGCCGATATCACAGGTTGCACAAGCACGCTAGTCTATGATGATGCATGTTGAAACATCAGCAATATAAAGTCCAGGGTTCGACGGAACACCGTCTGGCGAGGGGCATACATTTCTTGTGAATAAACAAACACTTGCCAAAGTTGCAACGAAAAAGAATTTATGACGTTTCGAGACCACTACGGGTCTCTTGTTCACATACCTGAACAAGAGACCCGTAGTGGTCTTGAAACGTCATAAATTCTTTTTCGTTGCAACTTTGGTGAGTGTTTGTTTATTCACAAGAAATCAGCAATATAATGTAAAGTCTACCAATTAATAGCGGTGTCCCATTCTCTCTTTATACAGCCATTTTTGCTAGCAACATCATCATCAGTCTCAGATGCATGCATGTTCTACATGTTATTAAAAAGGCATTGGTCTTCCATCTTCACAAAGTTTTTTGGCCATGAAGTCGTGGTACATACTTTTTAATGTTCGTTTATATATATGATGTCATGGGGAATGATGGATTTAATGCAAAGAAGAGCTCTTTATGGACAAAGTATGTAGACTGCTGCATAAAATCTACAACATCCCTTTGTCTTGTGGGTAGACATATTCGTGCAGACTGGTCTGTGTGTTAAAAAGAAAGCCTATGAGAACACAACCACGGTTCTAAAACATCACTGGCATATTCTACTGTAACCTCACAGTGTGCCACTTGAAGTGAACATTGTATTTCCTGGTTTAATGCATTCACATTGCATTACTCTGTAAGCAAGGCTTTGGCTGTTTTTCCCCATAGATACATCACTGTGCCATTGCCTTTACAGAGAAAAATGCAGTGTGGGGCTGCCCCTGTGATTTGTGCTAGAGGACAGACACAATGGCATTGCAGGTAGTGCAAGTAGTGCAGGAAGACAAGGAATACTCCAGTGGGCACTAATGCCTGTTGGCCCGGACTTCGGGGTTGTGCACCTCCTCCATAGACTCGTTGGGAGAACAAGGGTGGATAATACAGATGGTACTAGAGAAACAAGCCAGCAGGAAGGCTCCTATAGGCTTGAGATTCTTATACTAGTACATACGATATTCAGCAGACATTAGAAGGGCCAATGTAGGCAATGAATTAACACGTTAATGGCACCAGCAAACAAGGTGGAGGAAGCCAGGAACACAAGAGTTCAGCTCTAGGAGCAATCCATGAAGTGCTGTTTGAGGCAGATAACAGCTCACAAGCTAACCTCCTGCATGGTGGGCCGCTGCGCTGTGAAGTAATACTACACTATGCTGTGAACAAGAATGTGAAAGACTAAGTCGTTAGAAACAGACAAAACATAGACTATCAACTGTTTAATTAGGGTAATGAAAAAAAGATAACATAAGCACCCTAGTGATGATAAGCAAGATGCGTGGAGTCGCATGGTATTTCCTTGTCATTGTGAAGGAATGGGGCAGTGCGGTGTGCGCACACAAACACATGGACACTTACAAGAGAAGGAAGCAACGCTAGCACCAATCCGCAAATAGTTTATTGGAAAGAAAAGCACACAAATATATGCTACTATTGCCATGTCATCTAGCTCGTCTCGCCCAGAGCACAAGTAAAAATTGCAAAAGGTAAAAGGTGAGAAGGCAAGAAAAAGACAAACAAGAAAGACAAGAACCCCCAAAAATACGAAGCTGGACACTCGTGTCGTAGGTCACACTCTTAGAGTGCCGATAGGGTAGGCATATTCTTTTTCTCTTAATGAGATGGAAAGGGTGCTAACATATTTTTTACCACACCACCTAATATGAAACACCTCTGTCAGCTCTCTGGTGGTTTGATCTGGGTGTTCTGATAAAACAGGTAATATCTTGAAAAATCAGGGTACAACCACATGAGCTAAAATGTTATGGAAGGCGTGAACTATCTTTAAAACCTACTGATCTTTCGTGTTCCTGAGACCGGGCGCTCGAACACCTTCCAGTCTGACCTATGTAAACATCAAATCAGGTCAACAGCATCAAGTTTCCTATCTACATTAAATTGTATGTGAATGATTTTTCTTTTCTTTTCAGGAATTTGGTTTCCCCATTTCCTACCGCTGTGGATGGTGTGCTAACACGGCACTTAAAATTGTGAAGCAATGTCGAATACTTTGATGATGTTTTGGTGCATTTGTTTGTTATGCATGGCAATTATCACAGTTATTTGAAGTTCTGGTTGCAAATCACACGTCAAGCAGAGCGCCGTAAGGTTATACAACTGTCACTTAAAGGGCCCCTAAACCACCCCTGACATTTTTTTGAACATTTCAAGTTAGCACGCGGATCAAGTTGAAAATGCCGTCACGATGAACGATGTCAAACGCGGCAGCGCTACGCGGCAGCGCTACGCGCCGCGGGCGCACCACAAACTCAAAAAGCAATCCCGTGCGCCTCTCCGGCCAGTTCCGGCATGCCAAAGTTAGCCGTGACGACATTGTGGTTTTTGCTGACGTCAAAAGAGTCCGAGCTCCGCTTATTGGTCGAAGGAGGACGTCGACTTCCGGTTAGTCTGCTAGAACATGCACGCGCTCCCTGCCTGTTTGTTTTCCTCGTCGTGTGTCGTTCGAGTGGTGTTCGCGTGTGAATTCGTAAATGCGCTACGCTACGCAAGTGCATGTGAGGTACAGCCGACTAGAAATTGCAGCAACTCTCAGAACACGACGAATAGCGCTAACAGAGAGCGTTGGCACAGCACCAACGAGACATTTGCGCGAACGCGGGAGCCCGGCGGAGGCAAGTCAACCGGATGCGCGTCATCGGCGATGTATGTCACGTGACATTCGGAGGAGCACTCGGCGAGGAGGTGGCACTGGCAAGCGGCCGGCGGGCGCAGGAGAGAGTGAAACAAGCAAGCGCCGAGTTTTAATAATCAAACGGGTGTAACTCGGCTATTTCTGCACCGTTTCGAAAAATTCTTGCGACTACGTGTTTCTTGCAGACACCGGCTTAAAAGCAACACAACAACTAAATTTCGACCTCTTTGTGGTTTAGGGGCCCTTTAAGTTGAGTTTAATGCAGCCATAAAGTTTTGCCAGTAAATGCAACATACAGTGCAGTTATTAAGGCTTACTAAAAACAATGGTTTAATCTAAATCTAAATATCTGATCACGTCAGTCAGAGGTACCAGTGCATCATCTCCTGAAGTTAGCATAATGTCAACTCGTACATATACGTGGCTTGTACAGTACGCGAAAACATTTGTCTATGTTTTTAGACATGTGGACATGAATTAAATTATGCATTACTGATAATGATTTGTGGCAGTTATCATGTTTTGGTTGTTCCTTCTCCGTCAATAAGTAGTCACGTGTGATGTGCATGTACACTATTTGAAGTCTATGAAGACAACATCCCAAGGATGTTCGACAAAGATACTAGTTATGTTTGCATAGACTTTCTTTTCATATAGTGAACAAGACAAAGGAATGATATAGACCTAAATTTTTGTTCAGTTTAGTACATACTTACACTTGTGTTTGAAGCCACACACTACCATTTCTGGATCTTCCTTTATTTACTGTGGCAACATTCTGTTGTGCTTGAGAATTGCCAATAGCACCAACATTTTTTTTTTTTACAATATTTCTGATGCAGTGTAGGATGCCATGAATGTACAGCATTGAAAAAAGTGCACACTGCTTGTTTGCTTCATGGCTGCCTTATTTTCTTCACGACCTGTGATGTTGCTCGGCAACTGCTGTCGGTACCTGGAGAAGTCATTGTAGCATGAAGTGAAATGAACAAAATTAACGAACGTGAACCTGGCACCATGGTAGCACCTGTGGTGTCCAGTCCTGTGTTTCTTTATTGTGTATGCTTGACTTTGCACTACAATGGCATCACCAAGTGTTAACCAAGAAGCCTAGGAACAAGTTATTCCATGTCACCACATGACTGAGGCATGAACAGTCCACAAGGTGTCTTATCTACATATACTTATACCATCCCTCGTATTTTTATGTACAAATATTCTCAACTGCCTGTTCAAAGCAAAGAGTTTCTATGCCTCATTTTTATTTCTTTTGAATGGCATGACTTGAACTATTTCTGGCTTCTGGTTTACATTTCCGGCAAGTGCACCTTGGGAAGAAGTGCATCCTGAAAGTCATAAGAGGACTTCGGAACACCAAAAGGGGGGGAAAAAAGAAGAAAAAGAAAAAAAGGTGACGCAGTGTCCATGAGCACTCACCAATAAATAAGCATGCACCTTGCACTATAGAAGCAGGCACTCTTTATGTTTTAGTGACCACAGATGAACAAATGATCAATGGCATCATGGAGTCTAACACCGTGAAAAGTTTGATCATTGCACCACTTGTTTAGCAACTAAAGCTGACTATATCGAGCCTTCAGCTCTGAATTTCAGAGGAGCAATAATTGGCCTTTGAAGCACTAAACTGCACTTTGTGTGAGCCAGCTGTCCTCAAATTACTCTTCAAGAAACCTAACTTTGTTGTGAAACTGCACAAAGAATCCTGTCATCTTGGCCTAGGAGGTCTTCTGCTTTAAGATTATGAATAATGATGTTGCTGTTCTGTGATACTTGAGCAAGTCACTAAAAGGTGTAGAACTAAATTATTTTCAATTGAATCAGAAGCTCTTGCAGTCAAATGGGCATTAGGAGTGCTGTGACCGTATTTGACAGGCTGAAAAGTTCAATGACCACCATTCATTTTGCACTACAAAGAAGGAAAGCACTGCACTCATATGTTGAAAATACTTAATGATAAATCTGGCATGAAAGAGCAATAAAAGTGCACCCATAAATAACTCACAAAACACAACAAAGTGCTGTACAAGAGAGATCAAGGCCCAGTCAACAGTAGACTTCCACTCTGCCTTCTTTCCCATGACATGATGAGGCTCTTTTCAAAATAAATGAAGGAAGGTACAGTAGCCATGTACAGGTGATGACTTCCAACTACTTTTATCGGGATACGTTATGTGTTCCTTTCTTCATCCTGTTTTGCTGTGCTGCACACACAGTATTTCCAAGAGGTGTACCAACTAGCCCATGACTGCATCTTTCTGGAACAAATTTCTTCTACAGTGGGCCCTTTCCTGTCTTGCCAAGCCAACAAAGATGCCATCGCAACATGCATCAACCCCATCGCAACCACAATATGCCAGTCAAGAGTGCTTTCGTTCTGCCCCAAGCGGGAGCTAATGCCTCCTAAAGTTCATCGCCTATTTGGATTTATTGAGCCATCTTGGGGACATTGCAGGCGAGTATGTAATATGTTCAAGTCTGAGTCATGGTAGAAAGTTTGCTGTTGTGTTCATCGGGCCAGCCTGCAAGCATCCGACATGGAATGTAAAGAAGCATTGGAAGGTTGTAGTGGGCTGTCCTCTCCAGCGCCTTGCAGTGGGGTTCACTCTTCAGTGCTCCGCTGAGGAAGACGCCGCTCGTGCTCTAGGTCCAGGCTCGTCGAGATGCGCATTGCTTGTGTGGTCGCCGCTCGTTCCAGGGATCATGACTTGAGCCGTTGATCGAGCTACCGGTCGGCCCTTACGCCAGCGTTGAATAAACGCTTTACAGGTTTAATAGAAATTGGAAGGAAAACATCCAATTGGCACAACTTGAACAGCACCCATTAAAAAAAAGCCATCACTGAATATCTTGGGACGTACAAAAGCACAGCACAGGCGACGACAGGTGTGTCGCCAGCACAACTTCTTCATAATTGTCAGTCTCACTCAGCTGTGAATATAGCAGACCTTCCATTAGCTGCTTCGAAAACCAATGTCGACTCTGAAGCTATACGGACTTGTGTATTCCACAAACAGCAATATGTGAAGCATCACGTTGATGCTAAAAGGGGTGCCAAACCGTCAAGAGTCCGAGTTGGACATACTGTTAAACTACGACTGCCAGGCAAACAGAACAAATATCGCGGTCCTTTTACAGTGTTGCTCAAGTCGGTCCTAGTATGTTTCGGCTAAGTCATAGATCTGTGTGGAATGCTTCAAAGCTGGTAGTGGTGTATAAGGAGAAGGATAACAGTGATGTGGCAAATAACCAGTCTTCTATGCCTCAAGTTCCCCAGTCCAATCCACATGAAGTCCCTTCCTTAGTAGTCCCTACTTCTCCAATGCAGACACGTTTGGCTGTTCCCGCTACTAATGCACCGCTCACAGTGTATACTACTGAGAACGCCACAGAAGCGGGAAGTTCTGCTCAGGCACCCATTCTATGTTCGGTTGAGGTACCCAGCACTGTTCATTCAACAGAGGAATGCACAAGTAATATGTCCGACCCTGTAGTGGCTCAAGAAGGCAGTCCATCTGCAACCTGGCTTCACAAAAGGCGGTGGTGGAACCCTCCTTCCTATTTGAAGGACTATGCGCCTTGATATTGCTCAGTTGACTATGGGCCGGTTACTGTATGCGCACTTAGGTCGTGCCCACGAATGTGGTTTTTTTTTTATTTTTGTTTTCACCTTACTATTAGGTACGATGGCCAGTGTGGTACCTGATGCATTGTAATGTCGTGCACGTGACTGCGTGTATTGTCTTTATTTTTATTCTTATGTTAGTGATATGCACTATTGTCTGTGTGTTGTGCCTAGGGTGTGCTACTGCTTCGTTTGTTTTGTGTTACGTTGCTGCATACGTGATTTTGCTCTGTGATTTTTCATTGTTTTCATTTACAGTTGTGTAATGATGTTAGATAGTCCCCAGTTGATATATTTAAATTAAGGGGGGGATAATGCTGTGTATTGAGTTCGGTTTCGTTTTCAAACCCCTGTAGACCTGCCGTCAGGAGGTGCTACGCTGTGCCTGTAGACGTGCCATCAGGAGGCACCACACTTTCCCTGACTGCCTATTTAAACGAGCCAAAGAAAGAGAAGTGCTCTCTCTGGCCTTTGCTCTGCATCTGGATCTGCATGCATGTCTTCGAGCATACACAGAGTATAGAAAGGTGGCGGCTCAAGTGACCAAATTTTTGTGGCAGTGTGCGCATGTTAACCTACCGCCTAACCTACCGACAGCAAGGACCAGTCATTGAAACCAACCTTCCAGCTGAGGTGTTCGAATTCTGGACAAAGGCCTGAAACATAGCTATGAGCCAGCACCAAGACGACACGAGTATCTCACCATGGTGAGGGATGTAGCCAATCGTGCTGAAGAAGACAAACGTGATCAAGCCATCAGCGAAGGCGTCAAGCGTGTTCTGAAGAATGTCAGTCATGGGAGAGTGAGAACACCACCGATAAGAAATCTGGTTAATTTCTTAAAGCAGGAAGGTTTGACTGCCCTACAGTCCGACAAGGAAGGGGGCTTTGTTGTAATGCCTGAGGGCCACTTCCAGTGCAAAGTGCTGGCCACAATTGAAAAAAATTTCGTCGCTTTTTTGTGCAAGACACAGGGACAAAAGAAAGCCGCCATCAAGATGCTGAAGCAAATGAATCTCAACACTCTGAGGAAAGCCGTGGAAAAGACTGATTGCTTGAACCTAACTGTGTTTTTCTCGGCCAAAACACACAAGGCGGATTGTCCTCTGAGGACGATTGTTTCAGAGAAGGGCACTTGGCAGCAAGGCGTCTACCTGCAACACCAGTTGAAGTCGCTTGAGTTAGATGACCCATTCTTGATAAGGGAGCTCAATGGACCTGGTTCAACGACTGGACAATGGTAGACAACATGGCGGGTGGTCTGCTGTCTTGCTTGAAGCAGAGGACCTTTTCTGCGCCATTCCTCATCAAGGCCTCTTCACTGCAGTATGCGAGTACACTGAACAATCAGGGAAGCTCAGTTTCTGGAACTCTACTGGTTTAAACAGTGGACATTTCTTAGAACTTCTAGATTTTTCATAATCATCATCAGCAGTGGCCTGTCTACACCCACTGCAAGGCAAAGGCCTCTCCCATAGATTTCTAATTATCCCGGTCCTGTGCTAACTGTGACGAATTTATGCCCACAAACCTCTTTATCTCATCTGCCCACCTAACTTTCTGCTGCCCCTTGGCACGATTGCCTTCTCTGGGGATCCACTCTGTTGCCCTTAATGACCACCATTGTCTTGCCTTTGAATTACATGCCCCGCCCACGTCCATTTCTTCTTCTTAATTTTTATTAATATGTCCTTAACATGCGCTTGTTCCCTAACCCACTCCGCTCTCTTCAAGTTCCTTAAGGTTACACCCACCACCTTCCGTTCCATTGCTCGCTGCGTCGTCCTCACTTTAAGCTGAACCCTTTTAGTGGGCCTCCATGTTTCTGCCCTGTAGGTGAGAACCGGTAAGATGCAGCTGTTGCACTTTCCTCTTCAGAGACAATGGTAAGCTACCATTCATTACATCTGAGAATGCTTGCCGAATGCACTCCACCCCATTCTTATCCTCCTAATTCTCTCAGGCTCATGGTTTGGGTCAGAGGTCCCTACCAGGCCTAAACAGACATATTTGCTTACTACTTCTATGCCTCACCAGCTATCCCAAGCCGCTGTTCTCGCCCAAGACTATTGAACGTTGCTTTAGTTTTCTGCATATTAATTTTCAGGTCCACTATTCTACTTTGCCTGTCTAAGTCAGTAATCATGCTTTGCAGTTAGCCTCTCGAGTTACTTAGCAAGGCAATGTTATCAGCAAATCTGAGGTTACCAAGGTATTCACCGTTAACCCTTACACCTACCTGCTCCCAATCCAATGTTCTAAATACCTCCTGTAAACATGCTGTGAATAACATTACAGAGATTGTGTCCCCTTGTCTTATGCCCTTCCTTATAGGTATCTTACTGCTCTCCCTATGGAGGACTATAGTGGCTGTGGAGCCGTTGTAGATACCTTCCAGTATTCAGATGTAATACTCGTCTACACCCTCATTCCACAATGCCTGCATGACTGCTGACGTACCGATTGAGTCAAATGCTTTCTCGTAGTTTATGAAGGCTATATATAGGGGTTGGTTATACTCTGCATCTAATCATCTGATTGACAGTGTGAATATGGTCTACTGTTGAATAGCCTTTACAGAACCCTGCATGTTCATTAGGTTGACTGAAATCTGAGGTAGCATGAATTGTGTTATTGATAAATTGGTAAATAGTACCTTGTAGAAGACCAATAGTAAGCTAATTGGCCTGTAATTTTTCAAGTAATTGGTGTCACCTTCCTTATTGATTAGGTTGATGTTCACATTGTTCCAAGATTCCTGTATGCTCACAGTCATTAGGCCTTGTGTATACAGGCTTGCCAGCTTTTCTAGCATATAATCTACCCACCATCCTTTAAGAGATCTACTGTTATCTGATCCTCATCAGGTGCCTTTCCCACCTGCATTTCTTTCAAAGCTTTCATTACTTCCTCTGTCAGTCTACCTTTTCTGAACTACTTCCTCATTCAATATTACCCTGGTTATCACGGCTACCGTAGAGATCTCTGTAGAACTCCTCGGCTACTACAACTATTCAATGCCTATTTGTGATGACATTGCCTTGCTTGTCTCTAGGCGCATAAATCTGATTTTTGCCTATGCCTACAAATTTCTTAACTGCTTTCAGGCTCCCTCCCTTCTTTAGAGCAGACTCAATCCTCTCCATATTATGCTTTAGTATTCCGGCTGTCTTACGCTTATCGATTAACTTCGAAAACTCCGCTAGTGTATTCTGTCAGTTGCGTCATGCCTTGCCGTTTTCTAATCAAGTCTCTTGTCTCCTGGGAAAGTTTGCTATTAATCTGTCTAGTGATTTTACCCCCTACTTCTATTGCACACACACCATGATAATGCGTGTGATGCAGTGGCATAGAAGTACAGCATCTGCCTCGCGTGCAAAAGGACTGTGGTTCGAATCCTGGTTCTGGGCAATTCTCCACCATATTTAACAACAACAACAACAACAACAACAACAACAACAACAACAACAACAACAACAACAACAACAACAACAACAACAACAACAACACATGTGTTTACAGAATTGCACTGGGAGGCTCGGGGTGCGGCCTGATCCCGGTGACCATAGCCGGTAACGCACTCCCCCACAAGCACAGAGTTGGCCACACTAGTGCAGTAATGGCCATGAACTCCCACGAATACCCCAAATAGCCCTCGCCTCTCAGTCCCCAGTGGCTGCGAAGCAAATGACCATGGCGGCGGTCAGACCTGTGCGAGCAGAGCATGCTAAGAACCACTGGACCTTGACAAGCTGCCACTGGAATCTGACCCTGTCAACGTTTAATATGAGAACTTTACCTTGTGACGCGAGTCTAGAAGTGCTGTTTGAAGAATTAACGGGCATTAAACAGGATGTAATAGGGCTCAGTGAGGTTAGGAGGACGGGGGAAGCCTTTAAAGTGCTGAAAAATGGGCATGTCCTATGTTACCGTGGTCTAGTGGACAAAAGAGAACTAGGAGTGGGATTTCTGGTCAACAAAAACATTGCTGGCAACATAAAGGAATACTATAGCCTTAACGAGAGGGTAGCTGGTCTTGTAATTAAGCTTAATAAGAGGTACAAATTGTAGGTGGTACAGGGCTATGCACCTACATCCAGTCATGATTACGAGCTAGTTGAATGCTTCTATGAAGATGTGGAATCGGCAATGGCTAAAGACGCAGTACACCATTGTTATGGGAGACTTCAATGCTAAGGTAGGCAAGAAGCAGGCTGTAGATAAGGCACTTGGGAACTATGGCGCTGCTTGTAGAAATGACAGAGGGGATTTACTAGTAGAGTTCACAGAGCAGAATAATCTGTGAATCATGAATACCCTCTTCTGAAAACGGGAGAATCGTAAGTGGACGTGAAGAAGCCCGAATGGCCAGCATGAAAATGAAATAGACTTTGTGATGACCCTGGCATCTTGTGGGATGTGGAAGTGCTGGGCAGGGTTAGAAGGGTTAGGTGCAGTGACCACAGGATGGTGAGATCCTGAATTGGGCTAGACTTGAGGAGGGAATGCAATAAGCTAGTGCAAAAGAAGCCAATCAATGAATTAACAACACCAAGGCTGAAAATTGAAGAATTCAGGACAGCGCTGCAAAACAGATATCCAGCTCTAACCGAGGAAGCAGACATTTGCGTTCAGGAAGTCAGCGATAATCTCACACGCATTATCACGGAGTGTGCAATTCTAGATTTCTACCTCCAGTAAACTGCCTTCATTTTTAACGGCTATGTTGCACCAGCGCTATGTGACATTTATTTAGCATCTGTCGACAAGCGTAGCAGTGCTAATGTCCCTGACTCTGAAGTCATCCGTGTCTAGGTATGCAGACGACTACTTCGTAGTTTTGCACGATACATCTGTAACCGATTTTAAAGAAGTCATCCACAGGGTAACCCAAACTTTTACTGCATAATCGTGTGGACTTAATTTCACTTATGAAAGGACATCTAAGAACTCATTGTTTGTCTTGTACCTTCACCCCCCCCCCTCCTTCATGTATACATATATATTGCATCAATAAGCTTCAGTTTCAGTCTACACTCGTCTGTGTTTCCTCTCCACATCCAGTGTGTGTTCGTGCATATATATCACCATGAATGCATCTAAGAACAGCATGCAACTTTGAGACCTATGGCTAACCTTCAACAAAGGCTATGTTTGCTTTATGTATAACTCCAGGACAAACAAGAACCTTCTGCCTTATGACAGTGTGCCCGCAAGAGGTATCGCGATGTCCTGTGTAAAATCTGCTTTAGTGAAAAGTTGTCACCATTCTGCCTCAGATAGCCTGAACAATCAGTTGTAATGCCTAGCTCATGCCAGATTTCCCTCCTCACTCGTCACCACTGTGTGTGAGACCATCCTACAGGAGATAAAGAAAAAGGATCAAGACCAACGCTTGGAAACTGATAAACGATGGCCACAGGTGATTCCTTATTTACACAGATTCTCACACAACCATAAGAAGGTTTCAAGCAGATGCGATGTGAGGGTGGGGTTTTCTGCACCATGCGAGTTAGCACGGTTTTGTCCCTTACTAAGAAAAAGCAAAAGCCCTGCACAATGAAGCATGCTGATCCGTACACTGATTGTGCAAGACACGTGGTTTATAGCGTTCCACTCAGATGCGACACAGTTTACATTGGCCAGACGGGACGATGCTACAATACCAGGGCGCATGAGCATCATTTAAATGTAGAAAACAATTCTGGTGGGCATCTGGCAGTTCACTGCAACAAGTGTGGTTACACATTGCTATTCAAGCAGGCAATGTTTGTTAAAATACACCAGAAGAAGAGCTGAAAGGGAAATAATAGAGGCTGCGCACATTAGAATAGCCAGTGCCAAATGTGTGAGTGCCCAGAGTCTAGCCATCACTGACAACAAAACGCAATTTCTGTTTGATCACTCTCAAAATCTCCCTTTGTGATAGCAGGTCCGCATGTAGACCGTGAGCGGACCCTTGTGGAATTAACTGCAAACTTCGAATAGCAAAATTTCAGTGCGAACTGAATTGAATAGCAAACACTATTAGAAAAATATTCAATAATTCGAATATTCGAATACCCCTAGTTTTCTCAACCACAACTTTTTGACACTACTTGGACACTGCTTACTTTTCTTGGAAGTTGGCACAATAGCTTCTTCATACCAGTGAAGGCGCAGCTGATCACTTTACTTTTCAAGGCAGATTCATTGCTATCAAAACGCAGTGTGAGAGGGAGTGTCTGCCATGTATTTCAGACTTGCGGGCCCCACAACTTCCACGAATCCTTATTAGGACTTGCCTGAACTCAAAAACTCATTGCGCACTTCGGGTATTTACTGGGTCAAATGACTTTGGCAAGCTTGAAGTGCTGCTCTACATTGCATTCCCATCACAGACATATCTCATGATTGTTTTATAGCTGAATGATCCGCACTGTGTTTGCAGAAGCTAGAGTAAATAGCAAATGCATGCGTCCACAATTTTCCTTTGTTTCCCCAGTGAATTAACTGCGGTTAGAAGACAGCAATGCTGCATGTAGAGTTAAAATGTCTGTTACAAACAAGATTGTGGACTAAAATTTAAGAATAATTTGTCCTTTACAACCAAACGTCTTCAAGAGTGTGCTTGTTACAAAAGATGCCCAAGTAATGTGGGAAGCAGGGTGGCCAACCATGTGAGTGAATGATGTCTGTTGCATCAGTGTCCCTTATAAAAGGGTTCAACTGTATTCACAGTAATCAGGGATGCCAAGTTGATGTTGCTGACTTGTTTTCACAACCCGCAAAACATCTAAAATACTGTGTGCATTACACATTGGTGCAGTGAACAGTGACACTTTTGGAGCATTTGGATAACTGCTCTGGCAGCTCATAGTGAAGAAATTTAATTTCATTTCATTTTATTTTATTTGGAAATTTCACAAAATGTCTACGAAGGGGGCAAAAGGAGAGTGTCTGTCTCCCAACTTGGCCCACTCTTCGTGAAGCGCTTCAGGCAGGTACAGCAACTGAACACATAGAAATGTACAATAATATATATATGTACAAACAATAAACAGACGAGTAATACTACAGAAATAGAAGAAATATAAAACAAAGATGCAAGAAAAGCTGTTTCTCATCGAGAAATACCAAATACACTGTGATCGACACTAGTTAACATATATTCAAATACATGCAGATTGAAATGCAAAATAGAAAGCAATGAATACGTTAAGTACATTAAATAGATTCAGCTGTTCCAGAAGGGAACACAGCTGTTCAGCTGTGTTCCCTTCTGGCATTGTACCTCCCATGCTAACACAGACGTAAGGAGACATGAAAAAATCTCCACCATGTACCAGAACAACAACAACCTCATTGAAGGTAACATGGTTGCTCTTGCTCAGGAATCAGCCACGTAAACTGCTGCAGGGTATGTCTGAACACGTCTGACTGTCCACCGGCAGCTAAGAAAGAGTGCAGCAGTCCCATTAACGGTGCTTACCTCCATTTGCTTTGACCATCCCATTTTCCTTCCCTTTCGCTCGTGCCACTAAGACATTATTCTAGTACGCTAAATCAGGGACTGAATTAACCATAAAATTGGATTAAGCAGAGTGAAATTAATTAAAGTCTACTGTACAATAAAGCAAAACTACAAATTTTCCTATACATATCGACACATATCCTTACCAGTAATATCACATAAAATGAAGTTATTTTAGTGTCCACTGCATCTTTTTTTATTAGAAGGCTTGACTGTATAGGTGTCACTTTACCGAGCATCTACCTTGAAATAGAAGTAGTGGAAGGTCAGGCGTCTCTTCATAAACATACAAAGGCTCTGCCTGTTCGTGCACTTACCATTCTGCATACATCTGCAAAAAGGCCATGGTCATTAAGAGACATGCCCTTGCGACGTGCCAGAAGGCGCATTGAACGATTGAAATGGGCAGAGCCAGTGAAGGCTAACAGAGAACAGGCAAATTCCTCCTGGGGCACCACAAAGATGTCTAGCCGACGGTGCTGAAAAAAAATAAAAGACACAAGTTGATGAGACTGTTGTGACTTAATGACATGGGCCACTAGAAATTAGTAACTGTGCAAGACACTAGAGGAAAAGAAGAAGAAACGAAGTACTTGGGGTAGCTGGACATACCAACTACAGGGTAGCCCCCTCGAGCAACATGATATTAGGTAGCTCCAATTATACTGGAGGCTGCATTACGTCATGGATGTGCATACTACTGGAATGTAACACACGTAAGTAACAACCACATGCAGTTCAACTTGTTATAACGTGGTAGCGTGGGGATCACAAGTTAGTTAGTTTTATCTGGTATTTGTTGTGATGGTACAGATAAAAACTGGCTCTGATTAATTCAGATTTTGAAGCTTGAATTTGTTTCACATTTTCAGGCTCGTGTGCATCAGATATTTCTTCATTGCATCCTATTCTGAGGCAGCTCACGTGTTCTCTGTTTTGTCATAAAAAAAATGTAATCGAAATGAAGCATGACCAACATAAGTTTGTACCTAGTTCTCTCTAACCATTAATTAGTCATATCAATGTTTGTTATAACGAGGTTTTAACTGTACAATGAGCCACACAAGAAGAAACTTCCCTGATTGGGGTGGGGGGCTCAACCCAGACGATGTTAACACCCCGCTCCACCCCTGCTATTACATGGGTAAAAGCATAGTGAAAGACAAAAGCTTACATTTCTACTCCCCAATTTATGCCTACAGGCTCGGTTCTTCTTATCAGAAGTATACGTTAAAGGAACTGTGAAATGATTTTGATGATTTTGTACAAACACACTGAGTTGGTAGCACGAGTCCTCCTGATCATTACGCAGACCAATATGTATAAGTGCTTTCCGTAAGGTGTGTACTCTACTAGTACAAGGTTTTGAATATGCACATCACCACATATTGCAGTGGCTCAACTAAAAGAGTATTCAACCACACTTGCTCATGGAATGTTGCACGGGCACATAACATCATTCACGTGATTGATTCGATGGGCCAGTCCACTGATGTCATGAACAATTTTTATATTTTAATTGTGAACAAATGTTATTTGTAACAGCTGAAACACTTTGCCTTGTTTAAAAACAACAGAGTATATTATCACAATTACTACCACACTTGTGTCTTGTGGTATTAAAATTGTGTTTCAGAAGCCTCATATCTGCTGTGGAATATAAGTGGCTAAGGTGTTGCGCTGCTAAGCTTGAGGGGAACACAGCCATGGTGGCTGTATTTTGATAGAGCCAAATGCAAAACATCTAATTACTTAGATTTAGTTGCATGCCCCGCCACGGTGGTCTAGTGGCTTATGGTACTTGGGTGCTGATCCGAGGGTTGCGGGATCCAATCCCAACCACGGTGGCTGCATTTTGATAGAGGCGAATTGTTGAGGCCTGTGTACTGTGTGATGTCAGTGCATGTTAAAGAACCCTGGGTGGTCGAAATTTACGGAGCCTTCCACTACGGCGTCTCTCATAATCATATCGTTGTTTTGGGACGTAAAAACCCAGAAATCAATCAATCAATCAGATTTAGTTGCACATCAAAGAACCCCTGGTGGATGAAATTAATCCAGACTTCCTCACTACGGAATGCTTTATATTAATATGCACAGTGGTTTTGGCACATAACACCCCAGAATTTCTTAAAGTCTCAGAGCGTCTTTTCAAAATGATATTAACCAGTACATGCATGTAAAATGTTCACATAATTCAACGCTCTTATTACTTTCTTTAGTTCCATGTCATGCATCAAAAGCAGTCACCTCAGTGAAACTGCCTGAACTTCACACACAAACAATGATGCACTATGCTCTCCAACTTTTACTTTCATGTCCATTTGCACTTTCCCTTCTAGCCTCAACAATCTCATCAAAAAACCATGAGCCCTGCGCACAATCACATTAAGGTGGCGGTCTCACTCCGGCGGCTCAACCAAGTCTTTGTAGTTGCTTTTGAGTGGCCGCGGCAGCTCTTCTGCTTGGTGTATGAAGTTGCCTTATGGGTCACTGAAAAGCTTGATGTCTGTAGATTTCAAATATGTACATTAAAAATAACTGAGTGACATTGAGAGAAGGAAGGTCGTGAATTAGACCTAATGGCACGGGTTTCACTGATTGAGTCCCACTTGTGACGATATATTGAAAAATCTACTAGCTGTACAACAACGTTCTTTGCACAGCACCTTTAAGGCATAATTATTTAGTTACTTCGGAATGAAAAGCTTTGTTGCAGTTTGTTTTACCCTTTATTGGCATTTAAAAATAGCCACCTAAAGCAATTGTTGCTTCAAATTGTCAAGAAACTACTCCCCAGACCAAGTTGATTTTTGGAGTGAATAAACTGGAAGACATATTGGGTTCATGTGCTCAGTTTTATTACCGCACGAGCAGTACATTTTTTGTTATAATGATCTAAATTAGGCTATATCAGTGTACAAGGTCCTAGTGGTGCATACTTTACTGGACTGCCACTAAACCACTGGGCGTGAGCTTGCGCACAAAGAAAGTAGGATAATAAATCTAGTTTCTCGAGAAATGGTATTTCAATAAAGTAAGCAGAAATTTCAAGCAAAGCACTCAAACTTTCCTAATATGTTGAGCTATAAATAAAGTCGACGTTAATTTGCAAACCGCGTTGAAAACAATGCAGGCATAGGTTGAAAGCTACACGTAGGGTCCGCTCACAGCAAAAAGCTGCAGGAATACCAAAAACATTCCATTAGTTTTACAATTACAAGAACAATTTTTGGCTAGCGCCACCTACATGATTGATTGATTGATTGATTTGTGGGGTTTAACGTCCCAAAACCAGCTCTGATTATGAGAGACGCCGTAGTGGAGGTCTCCGGAAATTTCGACCACCTGGGGTTCTTTAACGTGCACTGACATCGCACAGCACATGGGCCTCAACATTTTGCCTCCATTGAAATGCAGCCACCGCTGCCGGGATTTGATCCCGCGACCCTCGGATCCGCAGCCGAGTACCATAGCCACTAGACCACCGTGGCAGGGCCCACCTACATGAAACGAACAATAATGCCACATCAAAAAGTTCCCGGTTTCGCTGAGTGTGGCACGAGTGGTCATTTTGCCTCGAAGGGCAATGGTTTGCGACTTTTTAACTAGACTTTTACGCAAGGGAGAAGCTAAAGCTTTGCCAAGTAGTGGCAAGTCCTCCTCTCCCATCCTCCTCCGCTTTATGTTGTCTGCTGCCATTCGCTTCCTAACCTGACCGGTTCTGCAGGTCCTTGAAGGGCAACCCCCTACATAGACTACAACTTTGTTTGGTAATCAATCTTGTAATCAATCCAAAATGCACGGTCTCGCATTCTATTGTACTCTCCCCGTGGGTGCCTAGTGAACAGAAGAAGGTGGGGAGACAACAAAGGGACCCAACAAAGTGGGACTTCTAGTGCTTGGGGGCCTAAACAATAGGCCAGGTGGCAAGGTTGGCACATCATAAGAACTTAGGAAGAAAGTGGCTGCAGGAACCGGAAACCTCTGTACCTCTGCACCAGAAGCCTTCGGACACAGCCAATGGGGAAGCTTGTCAGCACACCAAACACTTTCGCGACTTGGGCAAACGGTTATATACAGGGACTTTAGGAGGAGCGTTCTTCCCCTCATGGTAGCCAAGGAAAAAAGCAAAGCAAAGGGGCCCGCACTTCACCCTCATCGTTCACTGGTGGCGTGGAGAAAGCAGAGAAGAAAATCTGCATCCCTGAAAAGACTCCCCACCTGCAGCCATCCTTCGCAGTGCAGATGCTTTGTTGACAAAGCAGCACTCTCACCCACTCTTGCAGGACTTTTCATCCATTCTGGGAAGAGGGAGTTAGTGCCCAGCATGCAGATGCAGGAACAAACAACTTCTCCTTTGCTCGCAAGGTGGAGAGACTAGAATACACCCACAGGAATGTCAATCAATGCTTCTCACAAAAGCCTTATACTGTGCCTGGACATTGCGTGTGAGATTGCCCTGTAGAAGGTTATTTGGCCCCTCGTGAGGCCATCATATTTAGGCTTCTGACAGGAATCTTGGAAGGGGTTGCCAGTGAGTCACTGAGGTCTTTGTAAAGTGATCACAATTGCTGCTTCCCTATTGTGTTCAAACACCACTATCGGTTTTGAAGTATTGCATGGCCTGCACGATACCTTCTTTGGTGTTCCTGTTTCATCAAAAATATGACCGTGCTGACTCTTGTTAGCTCACAAACGAAATGTTGAAAAGTAAAATTGTTCAGCATATGACCTGTCACAAACAGGGCCCCTGCTTTCACTTTAACTGTGCTTTACATTTCCTGACTTACTTTTTACTCAAAATAAATTAAACATTTCGACTGCAAATTGCCTGTGGCAGGAGATGAGACAAGAGAGAAGAGAATGCTGTATCTGAGATAGTCTAGATGCATGCGTAGAACATTGCGATAGCTGCGCGTGCCTGGGGGCTTTGTAATTCACGTCACCGTAGCATGGGCAAGCCATAAAACCGCAAATCTAGCTTTTCCAAACAAACAAAAAATACCATCCATTCTTGTTCACAGTCAGGTTGACAGTCATGCTTTCCATGCTTCCTAAATCTACTGCAGAGACAATAGATGTGGTTGCAGCTGCTATGGGCAGGGTAGCAGTGGGGTCGGAATGAGCAGGGGAGACCAATAGCTCACCCCCCCTTCTTTTTTTTTCTAGTTAGTGAGAACATCAGAGCCTCACCTACTGTCACAATGACACCGATACACTAGTGCACAGTACGGCATGCTTCAAAGCACTTCTTTTTAGCGTAGCGTGTTGAACAGGCTATTTTGCACCACATGAGATACATGCTAATGCTGGCGTTTTCTGATGTTAGTTGTTTGCTAGGATTCAAATGCTAGGACTGCTAGCACATAATTTCCAGGATCTTACGTGCTAAAACTGCGATATGGTAGTACAGTCGAACCTCATTAATTCGAACTCCGAGGGGACAGGAAATCTGTTCGAATTAACTGGAGTTCGAACTAGCGAGGGTCCCTTTGATTGGCGGTACTAGCGCACAATACCAACATTAGAAACATGTGCGCTATTGACTGTGACTCCCATGCTGCCGCCATCGGTCTCGTCCTGCAGCGTGCTTGCGGGCCAGCGGAGGTGCCGCTGTGCATGTGCGGCATAGCTCAGCGGCACGGCTGCAACGGCATCGCTCACCTGGTGGCCTGTAGCCGCTGAGCTAATACCCTCTTTCCTCATGCGCGTTGCAGAAGGAGAAAGACGGCGCCAGGCACTCGTGTAAGCGCGCGGGGCATGATTTCTGCCAGCTGATGGGTACGGGTTTGTGACGCTATGGCAGCTGACGCATCAATATTTGGCGATTGGCTTGAGATTTCACGAAATGTAGTCTTAGTGGACGGGCAAACTTGTTCGAATTAACCGTAGCGTGTGTTTCATGTTTGAATTAAAGAGCTTTTCCCCATTCAAACACATGCAACTTTGCCGGGACCAATGGGCCAGTTCGAATTATCCGTTGGTTCAAATTATGCGACTTCGAATTAATGAGGTTCGACTGTATGAGGCATGCAGCAGTGAAGAGCTTCATAAACTTTGAACCCGAGGTTCTTTGCTGTGCACTGACGTCGCACGGTACAAAATCCTCTGTCATATTCGCCTTAATTGTAAATGTGACCAACGTGGGTGGGATCAAACACACATCCTTTAGCATAGCAGCTGAGCGCCACCAGGTAGCCACCCCTTGACACTGAAAGCCGAGAAAAATTATTCCAGGTTCACTCCAAAACACGCTTTCCTTCCTCTGTCTCTCTTTTTTTTTGTTTTCGTTATGTTTCTGCAGACTCATACTGATGTCAAAAACATGTGAATTCTGCAAAGCAGGTGCAGTATCAAACCACTCACGAGATCGCGGCATTTCGCACTGCAGGTGCGACACCGGCTGTCTCAGTGAGACGGGTTGCTTCTCTTTCACCTTTGTCCTTCATATAAAGGGCGCTGAGAAACAGCTCACATTTACTGGCGTGAGACAGTCCAAAAATAAGCGCTTTCTTATGCCTATTTAATGGAGTCATGTGAATAATATGTCTTGACATCTAATCCCTTGCCACAGACACCTTGCCACCTTGATGACACATTGCCACAGGCAAACCGAATCAAACAATAACTTTTCGATTCCACAACTGAAGAGAAGGACATTATTGGATTCATCGTTACTGCTGCTAGCATTTTATTTATGAAACATTTATCTGAACAGTACACCTGTAACCTGCGAATCAGGCACATAGCCAGGATTTTTTTTCGGGGGAGGCCCAAGGCCCAATTGTTTGCACAAAAGTCTTTCCATGGCAAAAATAATAAGAAGTTGCCCGGGAATATAGAAGGCCTTTATATTCTTACTTTTCCTTTGTAGACTTAAGATCAGGCTATTGGCAAATCCCGATGCATCCTGAGCACAAAGAAAAGACCACCTTTGTTACCCTGGATGGGCTGTTTGAATTTACGAGTAAACTCTGTTATGAGTAAACGGGGGCACTCGATGCTCTGAGCAATGAAGGGGTCCTTTTAATGAGGTCGCGAAAGCAAGATCAACAGCAGCCAGCTGGTGGTTAATGCTAACACCGTTCTCCTCTTTCTTTCACCACTGCTGCACATGCACGATCATCAATTGTCCTCCTCTTTGTGTATACGTGTAACAATATATTAGACGAGAATGACAACAGAGTGGAATGCAGCCCAAGAGGTGTGTTAATCTGAGATGGAAAACAAGTTTTTGACACTGCACTAAAGCTAGTGCGTGTGCACCAGTAAGAATACTTTCTAGCCAAGTAATCTCGATGAAGAGGGGCCATACAGAGTCAGGGACGAATAGAGGAGTGACAAAAAAAAAAAAAGGAAGGCAAAGGAATCAGGCACCCACTTACGGATGTGCGGCAAATAAAAAAAAAGTAGTTGTTGTGCATTTTCTCTACCCAACTTCTCACACTCTGTCTCAACAACAGGTGTGTGCGAGAAGAACGTGAGCCACTTTATGACAGGAATTCTTAAACGAAAAACAGACACATTTGGGAAAACAATTTTATTGAACCACAAAGAACTAAAACATAGATGCTTTCATGACACAAAAGATGCAAAACGCTAACATTTGTTTTAGCAAGAAATTTTAAACAATGACATTGCGAATGGTTTTACAATGTAGTCAAAGTCAATGCAAAAGAAGAAAAAAATACGAGCATGCAGCTTGGCCGAAAAGAGTGGTTCACACTGTAGTTTTCACGCACTGTGGTTTCTCCATAAACACAGCGATAACTTCGCCGACAATGACTTGAATCCGCTTAACGGACTTTGTAAAAGCCAGGCCATTAAGCCACTCTTCAGCTGCCCGGTTTCTCAAATATGTTTTTATTCTTTTCAGTGCCGACAGGCTGTAGTTTTGCAGCAGCTGTACTCACTGGGAGCGTTTCCAGTATCTTGAGGAGTGTGTGAACGCTTGGGAAGAGGGCCTTGTCGCATTCAGGTAAAGCATCTGTTGCAAAGCTGGGAAGTTCCTCCCATTGCATGGCTTGACATTTAGTTTTCCAAATTTCCCATTCACCTTTTAGTGTAAGGATATGCGCTGTTGTCACATCTCTGAGGTAAAAATCGAAGTCCGGCTGCACTGATTCAAATTTGCCCTTGGGGGCGTGCTTTAGCAACACAAATTGCAAGCTTTGCAGTGTTTTCCGACGGTTTGCAAAGCGCCGTTTGAGGGAAGCTTTCAGGTCATCTATCTATGGAATGAACATGGCTCGCCTGTAGTACTTTTCAGCAGAACTACAAGCGTAGTTTACCCTGCTTACCCTGTTTGTTTACCACGTTTACTCCTTCCGCCACGCGGGTGCCTGCCCGACGACACAGACAGTGGACAAAGGGTGCTGGGGTCCGCAGAGGTGCCAGCGGAGTCATACGGGTTAATGGGTTGCCGAAGCCGTCGCTTTTCATACAAAAGTCCCCTTTTTCAAGCTTTTGGTTAGCTTCCGCTGTCAGGTCATGGAAAAACTCAGTGTCTGCGGCAAAGCAAAGCCCCACGCGTGTGTGTTCCACACTGCACAGCTATCAGTCAAACAAAGCACCTGAGTACTCCCTAAGTTGCCGCCACTAGGTGGCTGTACAAATGACACTTGCAATATACCACTTGCTAGCTCTGCAGCAACAAAGACACCACTCCTCTCGTTAAGAAAAAGACATGTCCACAGGGAATCCACCGGTGGAGTCAATGCTACCTTTTCTGTATGTCTTGTCATTCTTTGCACTGTTCCTTGAAGCAATCCGCCTACTGAGCGCCCCGACTGTAGATGAGAATCCTCTTCCTAAACATAACTGATGCGACGAAGAAAAGTCGCGTGAAGTATGGGCAGATAGCATCATTTTCTCTGGTTTCGAAGTTGTATGACAACATTTTGCTCATTCTGGTAGTTTCGTTTCCAACAAGCTTGTCTTATATATATATGAAAATGTCCTGCATTGCACAGTTGTCTGTCTCTTTTCGCAATCACAAAGCAGTAACTGTTTCCAACAACTGGTTTCATCTGGTATGACCGTTGTGTCAGGAAGATTGATACGGTGGTCACTGCCTTGGGAATGTTCGGCTATCGGGTTGCGATCTCTTGTAAAATTGCAGCGGTCATTCCTGTGCTATCGAAGTCTTTCTTTGAAGTTTTTAGTTTTGCCGATGTAGCTTGCACTTCAGTCAGCGCAAAGATATTTGTGTACAATGCCCAAGTGGGTGGTCTCCCTCAGTGGGTGGTCTTTGACAATATGTAAAGAACATGAGTTCGTAGGCTTGTGAGTCACTCGGATGCCTTCTTTTCTGAGAATACGAGCAATGGTTTCGCTAACACCTCGGACATGTGGGAGAGTGTGGTGTTTCTATTGTGGTATTGATTCAAGAGCCGGACGCTGAATTTCTCGGCAAGCGTTGCCATGCTTTCGGAATTTAAGCGCTTCCGGAATAAAGGTTCTTGGGTAGCTGTTCTTGGTGAGTTCCTTGACGATCGTTTGTTTTTCATTTGCTTAAATGTGCATGGCACTACTTGTACTTGTGCCTCTATATCCCTACGTTAATGGCAGAGTGGATGAATTTAGGGAGGGGGGGCCTGGGCACCCCTAGGCCCCCCCTTGCCTACGTGCCTGCTGCGAATTTATAGCTTCTGTGAGTGATAGTTCGACGACAGCATGTACGATTGGAGACACGCCCGAACAAATGCACATCTGCAATGGATAGATGAGAAGTTTCTAAGCACATGGAGTAAAAACTTTTTATGTGTGCACATGTGCATATTCATCATGTTAGTGAGTGACACTTCAGTTATAGTGCCTTATTTTACTCCTGTACTTATCTGCAGAGAATACAGTGATATGCAAATGCTATTATTTTGGTTGTGTTACTTGTTTTACATTTCCTTATAGAATTCTTCATGAATTAAGCAAGATAAATGCACATGCCCAGATGCTTTGTAATTCACATGCTTACGGTACCCTTTCCAGAACAGAAAAATCATTGTTGTTCACGCATTCAAATGTCATGCTTTACAGGCCTACTCGACACACTACAAATGTATAGAGAGAGGTGGTTGTAGGTGTAATAAAAAAAGGCACCGCTGAGCAGGCTTGGAGGCCAGCTTAGCTCAGTGCTCATGGGCAGGGACAGTTGTGGCGATGACCCTCAGACCTGAATAAAAAATGACACACTCCAAGAACCAAAGAGAGGGAAAAAGAAAAGGGAAGCACATACAGGTGCACACACCTCAAAGGAAAAGCAATGAGCGAACAGTTGCAACAGCCTCGAAATGCACCGCTCTGAATGTGTGACTAACAAGAGTAATTACTTGCTCTGCGGGGGAACACAAGGGACAGAATACAAGCCAGTGGAAAGGCCACAGCAGTGTAGTTTGTCCCCCCTCTTCTTGTGTCCTATTCTTTGCGTAGTCACCAGCTAGTGTAAACGATTGCAGACCTTTGTCTCCTCTTCACCCAGAGCCGGTCCGGAGTTTCTTTTCCTCTGTTCTCTGTTGTTTTGAACGAGTGACATCGCCTGGTGGTAAAAATTTAAACGTTTTCAAGATGGCGATGGTGGAACTGCCACCTTAACATTTCATTCTATTCTGGGGCTTTGTGTACTGAAACCATGATGTGATTATGTGAGGCATGCCACGGCCGCTGGATGCAGAGTGCACATGGTGCAGCCTGCCACATGAGAATGTTTGCTATGGGAGAGGGCACGGGTGCCCTTACTTGTGTTTACTACTGCTGCAGCACCACGAAGCAGGCACGGAAAAGTTGGTACCAACAGCACTTATTGCGGCAAATAAGTCGATTAGAAAACCACATTTCTGCAGCAGGGCTGTGTACGCCTGGTGCACGCTAACGGAAGCGCTACTGGTGGCAACCTTGCTAAGTACCCTCAGGGGAGTAGGCGGCCATCCGCCGTAGCTTTCTACGACGTTGTCCACGTGTCGCCATTTAGTTATTCACATTGTTGCAGCAACATAAGCAACTTGCATTGCATGTGTGTGGTGGCTGAAGCTTCAGGGGATGTCAAATAACAGTCAAAAGCCACCCAAACATGACCCCTTCCTGTAAGCAGGCATTTATCCGGAATTTCAATTTTGTGGGAGTGGTTGAAGTAGCAGTAGAAGTAGTGATTTTGGATTTCGGGAAGGATGCTGTTTTCTGCAGCCCTTATGGTAGCACAGCTCAGCGTCTAGGGAAGTGGGGAAAGAAAGTGGATAGGGTGAGAGTGGTAGACAAGGGCCCATTTCCCATGGTGTTACCAAGAACACAGGGTGCAAGAGAAGAAAGGGGAGGGGGGGATGGGATATGTATTGGTTAGCTGGAATAGCTTTTTTTTTTCTTTTGGGAGGGGGGTACTATCCACCTGGGTGAGGTTTGAGGGGGTTGTTAAAAGATGGGGGGGGGGGGGGGCAGATGTACAAATCTCTGCTTGCATGCTCCAAGTGCTCACACGGGTTTGCCTCATAGCTCAGAACCACTTCTACTTGCACATGACCTGTTTTCTTCGTTGATGACTTAATGGACAACGGTGGCAATATACCTGCTCCGTCTGCCTTTACCTGCCTTGCAGGTGCAAAACGTGTCTTGTAGCAAAAAGTCAGGTATTGATGCCTTCCATGAAAGCAAAAAAAAGACAAGCAGGAAAATAGTGGTAACCAAGGTGGCTCTTATGTCCGTTGACGTGCTAGCTGTTTTGTATGGCACCTGGCACTTAGCCCGGTACAGAATCCTGTGTTGCGCTAGTTGTTGCATAGCTTGAAAGAAAGACGCGTGCCGCAACAGTAAAATAAAAAGAGCAGAAATGCTCTTTATGTCGTGTTTTTTATTTTACCGTTGCACCACACCTTTGCTTTAAAGCAAGTATAATTTGAGCTGCTCTCAGATTTTCAAGCTGTTTGGTAGCAGTCGCACACATGCACCTTACTGCCACCACCATTACCCCCCCTTCCCCCCCCTTCTCACATTTTCTTTTTAACAATTGTGCACACGTGTTCATTCGCCTTCCTCCCTATTCTGTAATTTACAATAGTTCTAATATGAGACAGGGGACTCCATGTGTGCTCGATACGCGTGAACCCCCCCCCCCCCCCCACTTGTGTTACTAAAAGAAAAAACAAATATTACAAGCTTGAAGACAGTTTGAAACTAATACAAGATTAAAAATAGCTTCGGGGCATGCTGAGCATTCCACATATGGGCTGCTGTGAAGATGCTCGCCCACAAACCAGGTCTATCGTGCCCTGCATGCATATAGAAAAACTTGCATAGGCAAATAAAGCTTTAAAACAATGTGGGACACTGCAGGCCCATAGAAGATGCACACCATATTGTTACGGTGATATGTTACGGATGGAATCTTCTGCAAAGTGATGAAGAAATTCAGTAGCTGTTTAATGTTTAACTATTTATACATACCTCTTAACAATAGAACGAAGTCCAGCCTTGCTACCACGCCCATTTATCTTGATCAGCACTTCCCCACCTTTAAATATATCATGTGCTACCTCTTTACGTAGCATCAAAAGAAAAAAATTCGCATACTACAGCTGCAGAGGTTAGGGTAATTGGGCGAATGCGGCGGGATTGCATCAGCGGTGTGGCACTAACTATTCACTCGCATGTTTGGCAATTTCCATGAGCAGTGAATGCGTGTTTATTAACAATCGAAAAAAGCGCCAGGCCTGCGCGGAATCGCAGGACAGTGACAGCGTAAGCTGAAGGTGCGACCTTTCTAGAGGCCATTGTAAACGCTTGGGGAAACTAGTGCAAGTACAGGCGGTGGGTATCCCCTGCGCCATAACTCTGCGGTTTGGGCTCCTCTCTGCACAGCGGTCTGCTGTGCCCGACGTCGCCCTACTGCAGCCGCGCGCGTAACTCTGCGATTCACTTCTTCAGCAGCGGTCCGCATCTTGCGAGGAGGCACCATCAGGTATATCGAAGAGCCATGTCAGGTTGCTGTCGGGGCTGCGCACGTCGCCTGTCGCGTGATGCATGGAGCGATACGACAAAACTGCTTCACGAGGCAGCGCTTCGTAAAAACACATTTCGAAGGCTATGCGGAGGAAATCAGCGCCAATAGATGGCAGCATTTGTCCTGTTCTTCACGAGGAGCGATATTGGTTATGGACACGGGCGGACACCGGCGGCGGCGGACAACTACGGCGCCGTTATTGTGATCTCATAACAGCTTACGCTGTAAAATTGCACTTCTTAAGGTGACTTTCATGGCAATTATTAAGTGATGCCGTCACATAAAATCAGTGCTGTCAAGATGGTTACATTGTGCACCAGCATCATGTAATGTGGTCTTCATTGCTTGATTTACCAGTCCGACCAAATGACATGCATTTGTTATTAAGGTACAGAAACAATGATTTGAATTTGTTATTAAGGTACAGAAACAATTATGTTATTAAAGTACAGAAACAATTAAAAACAAGGGTACAATTGTTTAAAAAAAAAGAAAGAAAAAGAGGACTGAGGTATCACATTAGTCAACAAAACAAGGCAGCTACTTAGCATGAGCTCCACTTCGTAACTGGGCTTTGTAACACTGGTCTGGGTGACGCACCTGACAAATATGCGGACTGGGTAGTCCTAAATTCTGTTAATGACATGCACATGTCCACTTTCACAGAGGCCCGTGCCTTTCCTGCAGCTGTCACTGCAAAAGTAGCTGTATGGCACCCGAACAAAGGGGAAATTGCAGCCATGAACTTCAGCCACGTCCTTGTCGCCCACAGCTGCAAAGTGCTGTTGTCTACTTGATCTCCCGAAAGTACTGTTGACAGTGCCCGCTAGGTGGCTATTGGTGGCACCTCTATAGACGGTGCACCAGGCATACAATTGCTAATCACATTTGTATTTTTGCCTCCTATTTCTTGGGATAATTGTACTTGGCCCATGGGGAATAAAGTTTAGTTGACCTTGCTCCTTGGCCAGTTTTTGTTTACATTTGACAAAATAGTGTTATTATAAACTTGGTAGGAATATGATCACAATGTACTTTGCATTCCTAGTTGTCAAAATCTTTTTAAACAGACCTACATGTCATTAAGGGGGTACGCACACACTCATGTATGCACGCACGTACACTCACTAAGTTTTGTGTGGACAAATGATCAATGTCTTGCAATCAGCATTGATTTCAACTTTAACCTTTTGCAAAATGCTACAGTCGTGTGGTATTTTTTTAAACACTATTTTGTGGGCATTTTAATTTTATTCCCGTCATGTACATGGTGTTCACATGCACTTCAGTAATTTCATTGAAAAAATGTGGTGAGACTTATGCACCTTAGCAACATGTCCGATAGCCTTCTTTGCTTTCTTACCATAAACTAATGTAGAGACAAGATCAGGTACTATATGTGCCCGACATGGACGGATGTTCCCCCATTAATGTGTTCTGTCAGTTCAGTGCCACTATTAAAAGTGATTGTCACTCCGACGCATTCCTTGTCTAGGAAATATATTGTAAGACACTAAATATATTTCATAGTCAAATTGGAAAGGTAAATTTGGCCCCTATTCTTTAATGCACTGACCCTGACAAAGCATATAACACGTTCCTACATATTTTTAAAAAGATGTGTATGAGAGGTGCTTCAAGGTTAAAACTGTTAAAAAATTTGCCAAGATTCATAAGCTTACCAATGAGTGTGTCGTTATAATATGCAAGAGGGATCCATTATACAATGAGTTTGTTAAAACAGCTAGGGTACTCTACTTATTTCACGGTATTGAACAAATATGGCTTATCGGTAACATGGTATTTGTGAAACAGTGAATATTTCATTTCTGAAAATCTTCCCATTCAAAGAATTTGTTAGAGCAACAGGCTGTGGCAGGCAATTAATGAATTAATAAACCACATTTCCCACAAGACAGATCAGCTTGGGCTAATTAGAAATAACAGAATGCTAATAGGTACAGAACTTCTGTACATACACTTAACAATTACTTTTATTAGTTTACAAGCTTCGAAAAAAAGTGAAATCACAACATTGCCACAATTTGATCCATAGGTGTCGAGAAATAGTGCTCACTTGATATTGAATAAATATTAACAGACTTGGTGTCTTTTGTGCATGTCTGATGCTCACTGTGTGCAATGAATCTAAGTTGAGTGCTGGAAAGTTTCTAAGTGACTGTCATGATAGGTTCTCAAAGGATGTATTTAAGCTGGGAACGCGGGCATTCCCATCGAAGCGACGAGGCTGTTTGTGCTTTCCAGAGGACAATTTATACAGACAGAAGAAGACGCGCACTGCATACACACACACATACACTTCGGAGAGTGGATAAACGAAAACAAGAGGAAATGAAACTTAACGTTCTAAATAAGCGGAGAAGAGTCTCAGCCGGCACAGGCTCACCGGCTGGCGGAACGGGCGACACTGAGGAGCCGGAGTACCGCTGCCTACAGAAGGCCGAGGTGCCGGAGACCGACGCGCAGGAGACCGACGTGTAGGAGAGCGACGAGGCAAGCGAACGATGGCTCGAGGAGTGCTGCAGCCACAGCGGTCTTGCAGCAGGAGACCGGCGGCCACACACAGGCGGCCACGTGAAGCCCGGAGCTCCAACTCGTGGACCGCTGGTTGACTCTCGACAGTCGGGCCCGGGCACCCGACTCTGCCGAACGCTGCAGTCCGTCTGTGTGTGTCCTCTCCTCTTCCAGCGCAACGCTCTTCCGCTCACGCAACCTTGCGCGTGCTCCAGCCTACTCCTCCTCGTCGTCGTCGTCTTTGCCTTCTATCCCGCGGACCGAGCACAGGCACACTTTTGCGCGCACATGACACAGGCCCCCCTTTAGGTCTTTTGTTCATACGTTCACGTGAACAAAAGACTTCATGCGCGCTAGACACTCGTCACACAGCTTCACACATGACAACCAGTACACTACACGCTTGAAAGACCTGAAACACATCTGTGCACATGCCCTTATAAAGAGGTCAAACATGTCACACAGTATTCACAAAAAAAAATCACACAGAGATGCACAACCAATCAGTGTTCGGTCGAAGTCAAAAATAGCAGTCGGTTATTATTGGGCGCCTCTTAAGTAATAGCGTCCCACAAGAGACGAATGCGAATTGGCATGCGTGCCCAGAAAAGCACAGGGAACGCTAGGGGGTATTCCAGACGACACCAGCATTTGCGCATTCGCAGGAAAACATTGGTGAACTTGGCATGTAGAAACACCCTGCATTTGTAGGTGCCAACACGAAAATTATTGCAACGCGACGGGAGGCGTCGTGGCAACGCGGCACGAGTTGGAAGCGTACGAACGACCTCTTCCCAAGCACCAACGCGCTGCCTAGCACGATAAGCCGTCAGTGCCTGTGACTCGCCATGGGAAATCTTTTCTGCAGCCAAAAACACCGAAGAAGACGTATCGGCCTGCTTATTGCTCACAGAAGAATTCACTACCATTCTGTTCTCTCTAAACTGACCTGCTAGTCCATCAGTAATTTCTTTGGTGTTTTGGATGCGATCACATAGGACGTCTTGTATACCCCTGTCATCATTGCCAACTCCTGACGCTCCGGCCGAGTCGACATTGTCATCTCTCATGAGCACTCCTGTTCTTTCCTCCTGCTCTCTCGGATGACTATCGCCTCTTTCGAACACAGAACTGTATGCCGTCGAAAGCGACTCATTCAGGTGGCCTTTGGCCATGGTCGTGTAACCCAAAACCGCTAAGAGCGGTGCAAATGAAGTATCGGCAACAACCGCTTCACAGTTCTCTTGCAAACACGCACCATTTTTACACGAGAGAACTATCAGTGCTCCAGCAGGGGAGCAGTTTTGAGGCAAGCTCACCTCTGCTTTCACTGAATTTGGCCTCCAAGAGGCGCTATGACAAAAGTGTTCCTTAGTGGAACGTGCAAGGTTCTTACTCGTGAACCTTTTCTCGGGTTCACGGGGCTCAAACTGGCCCTTTATGATGCACTGGGTGTGCTTGATAGTTGTGCTCGGGGAGGCGGCGAGGTTTTCATGCCAATCCTGCCCCGTTACGACACCCTCTAGATTTGTTGCCCCCGCTTCGCACCGGCTGGCATATGCATCGAAATCTCGTTCTTCAGCAACGAGAGGCATAGAGTCCCGGATGCACACTTGCCCTAGCGCGGAACGATCGGTGACGATGGACGGACCTGCGCGTCTACCCAAAGCTGCTTCGGCCTCGATTACACGCTCGCGAAGCAGCCGGATTCGTTCCTCTCTTTCTGCTTGCTCACGCTCTGCTTCATGTTCGGCGGCACGCGCCTCCCTTTCAAGCGCTTCCTCCTCGTGAAGCCATTGTCGAAGTGCGTCTCCCGTTAGCCCTAGCCTCTCGCTTGCGCTTATCAGCTCTCTTAGGTCCATTCTTCTTCTTCAAAAAAGAAAAAAGAAAACAGAAAAGGAACGCTACAACCAGCCTCGTCCTGTCGCGGACGCCATTGTCATGATAGGTTCTCAAAGGATGTATTTAAGCTGGGAACGCGGGCGTTCCCATCGAAGCGACGAGGCTGTTTGTGCTTTCCAGAGGACAATTTATACAGACAGAAGAAGACGCGCACTGCATACACACACACATACACTTCGGAGAGTGGATAAATGAAAACAAGAGGAAACGAAACTTAACGTTCTAAATAAGCGGAGAAGAGTCTCAGCCGGCACAGGCTCACCGGCTGGCGGAACGGGCGACACTGAGGAGCCGGAGTACCGCTGCCTACAGAAGGCCGAGGTGCCGGAGACCGATGCGCAGGAGACCGACGTGTAGGAGAGCGACGAGGCAAGCGAACGATGGCTCGAGGAGTGCTGCAGCCACAGCGGTCTTGCAGCAGGAGACCGGATAGGGAGGACACACAGGCGGCCACGTGAAGCCCGGAGCTCCAACTCGTGGACCGCTGGTTGACTCTCGACAGTCGGGCCCGGGCACCCGACTCTGCCGAACGCTGCAGTCCGTCTGTGTGTGTCCTCTCCTCTTCCAGCGCAACGCTCTTCCGCTCGCGCAACCTTGCGCGTGCTCCAGCCTACTCCTCGTCGTCGTCGTCTTTGCCTTCTATCCCGCGGACCGAGCACAGGCACACTTTTGCGCGCACATGACAGTGACTTGAATTCACATTTAATATATCATAGCACACAAGTTAAGCACTAGTTCACGGTTGTGGTTTGTGATAATTTATGACATGTATACTGCTAATACGTTTAAGTGCTGCTGTAGGAAGGAATAACTTTCAGCTTTTTTTATGTCAGCAGCAGATGTTGCATCAATTGAAGGTCTTTCTTTTGGTCAAATGTAATCAATAAGCACGAAAGGATAAACTAAGAGACAAATTAAAAATTACTAAGCACTTTTAGTTGTCGTCTGTAAAGGATGTACAGGGAAAAGCCATGAACATTGTCGATCATGGGGCCTAGATGGTTCAAACTCGGAACCTTTGGCAGTCTAAGGTCACGTGAATTTAATTGTCAAGGTTGACCTTCAATCACGTTTGTTGCAAACTCGCATATCTTTGGTTGAGGAATGCAAATCTGCACCAAAGGTGATTGTATTATTCATGGTGTCAATAGAAAGCATGTCATGTTAATGGTATCAATCATTCATCTACCATTGATGACGATGATATTTGGTGTTTTCTGGCGCAAGGGCCAAATGCTGCCAAAGAGCGCCAAGTCAATGAATGGTATGATTGCCGTGATCTGTGGATTCTGATAACAGGATGGTACATGGCTGTAAAGGGACCTAAAACAAATCGCGGTATAAGAGCATAAAACATATATGGAATAAAATTATGGCAGTGACGTGTGGAACGAACTATGGCTCATGAGCGTCTCAAGGGATCGTGGCGCTAAAATATCAAGCATATAAAAATAGCACAACGCCTACTCAAGGCTTTTGTGGCCAACGGCTGGGAGGCACGTGCGTTCTGTAAATATTCCGCAGTAGTGGCCTCTGTAGAGAGGCCGTGCTACAGGTCCCCTGGGTAAATGATATGGAACGTATGTATATCTTTAAAAAATGAGATGACTGATTCATATTTAAAAAGAGGTTCGTTGCCTACACACATTTGAGGATGGAGTGGAAGATGCTGTCGTAATGACAATGGAAAGTGTCTTCTCCTCTGATGCTCCAGTTCGCAGCACTGCAGAAGGATATGAAGGACGGTGAGTAGCTCTGCACATTTATCACAGAGAGGTGGATCCCCACCGGATATTAAGGGTGTGTATGTGTGCTGTGTGTATGTTCTATCCTGAGTCTGCAAAATGTCACTTGTGCACGGCATGACTTTGATACTGGTGGCCAATGAGCGAGATGAGGCTTGATAACGTTGTCAGTGCCGGAGCATGGCTGTTCCGTTTTCTGTGTGTGTGTGTTCATTTTTGCGCAAACACCGTTCGTCTGGCCCGTGCGGTGGGCTGGCCTGTGTTTATGTTACCGCAGTGCCTTGCCGCCGAAATGCGATACGTTTCTGTGCACGCTGCTTTGGTGGTGCTCTTCCCTTGGGGTCAAAGTTCGTCCCCACCGAAGAGCCTGGGAGAAGACACTCGACGAGACGGTGAGCTCCGAGGCACGGACTGGCACGGATCGTGGAAGCAGACGAATCTCATGTAGCGGTTTGTTTAATACAGCTATCCATTTCAACCTTTAAAGCATTCTCTTTTCTTCTTTACCCTGACATGGCGCAGTCGACTTCTTGAACCAGTTAAATCAACGTTAAGCTGCAAATACATTATTCGCCGCTGCAACGACCATGGCCCAAGCCACCGACCACGCCCAAGATTACTCAACGAGCACTACGGAGGACCTTCTCCGACGACAGACGAGGCCCCAGCCAACTTAAGAAAAGAGAACTTGCCGATGAGCTTAAGCTACACCACATCTCTCACACGGGGAGAAAAGACGAGCTTATAACGAGGATCATAGAGGACAACGAATGGTGACGAGCAAGCGACATGCAGGAGATTCTACCAACGCGACGAAACACCGGCAACAAAGAGCTGGAAGGTGCACAGAACCTCGCGGCTGCCAACGAAAAGTTGCAAGCTGAAATTGAAGAACTCAAAACCCAAGTTCGACTTCTAAGTGCAACGGGCAATGAACAGCCAGGACAAGCAGGCACCCAGTGCCACGACATCCGTCAAATCGACGCCGAAACGAGTGAGTCACGATTGAACTTATCGGGGCATGCTACACGTAATCAGGATAACAGCACTCAACAATTGGAATCAAGTGACATCACTCGATTGCTGTCAGTAATGGCGGCCCAGGTGAAAATGTGCAGCTGGGAATCTAACTGGTTTCAACAGAAAGTAACTGGAATCAACTGGTCCCAGTTCAAAGCCAACTGGTCCCATTTGGACACTAAATGGGAAGCAAGTGGTCCCAGTTACAGGTGAACTGGGGAGCAACTTGCCCCAGTTGGGACCACTTCAACTGGGGACAACTCCAAGTGGTCCCAGTTGCCTCTAAATTGATAGAGTGCATCGCTCGAACGCGAGAACCTATACAAGTTCATTCAACGAGTGATACCTCAGCTGTGATTCCATTGTATGACGGTTCAGTTGAATCGGACGTTCACAACTGGATAACAGAGAACAAAAGTGGGTATGGTCTTGAATGTCTCATCACATCACCAACACGACGCTCTAATGGATGCTCTGATTCTCTTATCGATCATGTTCTGACTAACATCGACCTACCAATTACTGCAGGTGTTATTAACACTGACTTCACGGATCACTTTCCGATTTTTGTAGTTTTCGATGCTCATTTCACTAATGTTGGCACCTCATACTTCACCACAACGTTCGATACGGACGAATTCGTTTCAGCAGTTAGCTCCACCGACTGGTCTCCTCTCAATTCAATTCATGAGCCTACGGAGGCTTTTAAGCTTTTTTGTGACGCATTCACGAAGGCAGTTTCTACCGCCTCTAGAATTGTGCGCTGTAAAAATAAATTCAAATATCCTAAAAACCCTTGGATGACCGATAATTTACTAAAGAGCTTGAGGAAAAAAGATAATTTGTATAAGAAAACCAAGAGACAGCCATTCAATAGTTCTCTGCTTAATAGGTACAAGAAGTATTGTAAGATTCTCAGTAGCACTCTCCGGGAAGCGAAAAGGCGCCACTACGAAACAGAATTTGTGAGGAATAAAGGTAACCCTAAAAAGCAATGGCAATTGCTGAATGATTTTTTTAACCGTAAGTCGCCAACATTTATCTCCACAATTAAACACGAGAGCATTACTTTCAACCAGCCTGCTGAGATTGCTAGCGCATTTTCCGATCATTTTGCATTATCTCAGAACAGTCAGCCATCAACTTTTCAACCTAAAATAAGTCGCCTGTGTCATTCATTTTATCTTTTCCCGGTTACGCCAAGTGAGCTGGCATCTACTATCCGTAACGCTCGCAACACGAGCCCTGGATTGGATGGTATTTCAATACACCATTTAAAACTGGTTGCTGGCATTGTTTGCGAACCCCTAAGTGCAATAATTAATTTAATCTTCAAAACTGGCGAATTTCCGCAAGTATTAAAACGTGCTAAGGTTATCCCGGTTTTCAAGAAAGGTAACAAAGAGCTGTCAAATTACCGTCCCATTTCAATCCTTCCCTCCCTAAGTAAAATAATTGAAAAATTGTTTGTGTCCAGACTAACAAAATACCTAGATAAGTTCCACATAATCAAATCTTGCCAGTTTGGTTTTCGGGCGGGAAGTTCTACCAACTTAGCCTTACTTTGTCTAACAGATTTCATTAAGAACAGTCTTGATAGGAGTGAATTCGTTGGTTCCGTCTTCCTAGACCTTACTAAAGCTTTTGACACCATTAATCACACCATTTTGTATCGTAAACTAGAAGCGTATGGGATCACTGGCCCTGCTCTAATGTTTTTAAAGCATTATCTAAGTGACCGAGAGTTTGTGGTGTACGTTCGTGAAACATTCTCGCCTGCTACAATAACTAACCAAGGTGTGCCACAGGGTTCAATTTTGGGGCCACTGCTTTTTTCGCTTTATATTAATGATCTGCCGAACGTCACTGATTTATGCCACTATGTATTATACGCTGATGATACAACCATATCTGTACCTGATAAATGTATGCATTCATTACTAAATAAGCTAAATATGTCACTTCAGCACCTAATTAAATGGTGTAACAGTAATGAACTTCTTATCAATCCATCTAAAACTAAATTTTTGGTTTTCCATCCATATCAAAAGCCCTTAATTGATTTTCCTTCTTTATCATTGGAAATCATCTTATTCCAATGAATGACTCTGCGGTATTTTTAGGTGTGATATTGGACAACCATCTGAAGTTTCATCTTCACATCAATCATATTAAAAAGAAACCGGCCTTCGGTATCCGCGCGCTCATCAAGGCACGCCAGTATTTTTCACCTCCTGCATTGCTTTCACTTTACTTTGCATTTATCCATTCTCATATTAACTATGGCGTAATCGCTTGGGGTAATACATATGATTGTTATCTTCATTCCGTCCAGCATATACAAAATCAAGCATTACGCATAATAACTTAGAGTTCTTCGCGTTCAGACACCTTGAGCCTGCTTAATCAGCATAAAATTCTATCAGTTAAAAGGTTATTTCAATACAATATAGGTGTAATGTTTTATAAGTTGCTCAATTCCCAGCTCTCCTTTGAATATATTGAACGTAGCTCCCTCAAGAATACTAACCCCACCAGGTTTGCTTCAAATCATAATTATTTGCTACCAGTCATTCGCACTAACTACGGTAAGAAAGCATCTAAATTCTCTACCATTCAATTTTGGAATAGTTTACCTGTCGAAATTAAATCTGTGCACACATTTTCACTTTTCAAATCATCAATAAAATCTTTCCTTTTAAATGCTGATTGCTCATCTTAGTTATTGTATAAAGTTTCTTTTTTTCATTTGTCCGCATTTATTTTATTTGCGTTTATTTTTGTTTCCTGTATAAGTTGTTTTCATTTCTTTCGTGCCCTTTTTCTCCTCTATTTTGTATTGTTCTGTGTTTTATTTGACTTTGCGTTGCATTGCTTGTATAGTATATTTCGCATTTCGCTTTTTATTTTATTGTATTGCTATTATTTAATTTTGTATTCCAACTATTCTGGCATGTTGCTGTTTGTTTTGTCTTATATATAATTAGTATTACCACATGCTCATCTTCTGCCAATTGCTTTGTATTACTTTTGTTGTAGTTTTTAACTGAGGGTCCCGTTTTCAGTATTCATACTCTGGGACCCTCATCTGTATACAAGTTTTATGTAACTGATGCTTATATTACCAATAAACTGAGACTTTGAAACTTTGAGACTTTGAAACGCATCTCATCTCTCGCTAACTGGTCACCATCGCTGACACTGGTTAACGCTATCACCCGTCTACGAGGTCCTGCACGCAACTGGCATGCGAGCTACGGAAGGCAACTTGCTACGTGGGAATTGTGGAAACAAGCCATTTCCGATCGTTTCAAAGGAAAAATGACAATGCAGGAATTCCTCGACTTCCAGGCAAAACGCATGCTTCAGACGGAGCAGTCCATAACTGAGTACATTTTCTCAAAGAATGCAATTCTTGAGAAAGCCCCATACTACATGGGAACCAAAGAACGAATGTCTCTCATATTGGCTGGAATCAAAGACGATAAATGGGCCATTCCGCTAGCCGCGCACTGTTGTAAATCCGTCCTAGAGCTCATCGACAGAGCAACAATGCTAGACTGCCGATGACCAAAGGCTATAGAATATGAAGCGCAATCACAAGTGTTTCTCCGAGAAAGGAAACCAGAACACAATACCTCAGGGTCCGCCACATCGTCTCCATTTAGGAAACCATCTGCACCACGATGTTTTAACTGCAGCGAAACCGGACATATGTCGCGAGAGTGCACGAAACCTAAAACAAGAGGAACGTTACGAGCTGAGGAGAAACACCAGATTCGTTCAAGAAGTGACAACACATACGAAACTTCCATCAACCAGGTGAACTGCTTCCTGAAATCTACTGGAGGAAGTTTGCCGGTTGTCAACGGCCTTCTGAACGCTAGATCTCCGATCAACATTTGCATTGATACTCGTGCCAACGTCTCACTCATCTCCCCACAAGCTCTACCTCCAACAGCTACGCTTACTGCATGGACATCCGGAAACAACATTAAAATTTTGGACAGAACGATACAGCTGCAAATGTCAGCAGAAGTTGATATAATGGTTGGGACAACATGGACGACACTACTAAATGTTGTAGTAAGTCACCTACCAAAGCCAATTGACATGATTCTCGGATCTGATTGGCGTCGAAAAGTCAACGTCCAAGTGATCTTTCATCCGACTAACGACATCACTTTGGTGAACGTAACTAAAGAGGACGCGCAACCCCCGACTCTCGCCATACGTGATTTTTCAAGCTCAAGTAACGATACAAAATCCGCAGAAATTCTCATCGCCTCGTTCTGCCGAGATCAACAAAACTACGCAAATGAGTTCATACGAATTGGACCCATGGAATCAGAACCCGATGAAATACTGTGCTGAGAAACTGAATACGCTGTTTCGTCCAGACCAAACGGAGCCGCAGACGCTCTCTCACGATTGGAAGAGCAGAGAACGTCAGGAGACATCCTCAAAATAGAGGATGCGAAGAGAAATGTACTTTTACAAACATTGGTTGTTCGCAATCACGAAACGTTGAAGCACTTTCAGGCCACGGACACTGAATGTATCAGGCTAATGAACGAGGAGGCAAAAGGCAACAGCTTCTACTTGATAGATGACGGCATCCTAATGAGACAGACGACAGAAAAGGGCCGCACCGTCAAGAAAATTGTTGTCCCGGGAGCGCTACGCGACACTGTGATGAAGATATTCCACGACAGCAACAGGCACCTCTGTGCGACCAAAACGAAGGACCTGATCGCACGCAGGTATTGGTGGCCATCTATTTCGGGAGACGTCGAGTCATATGTACAGTCGTGTCACAGTTGTCAAGCGATCAATGCTCGAACGAAACGAAGCGAAGAATGTTTGAATCCACGAGATGTGTCGAACGAGCCCAACACCATCATATTGTTGGACCACATTGGCCCGCTCAATGAAATGGAAGACAAAGGCTACGTATTAGTTTGCATCGACCACGCCACACGGTACATGGATTCTATCATCGTTGCGAGCATGGCATCGACACACTACATCGACTACTTTCTCAACTGATGGGCACCACGATTTGGTGTACAAGAAGTGATCATTACGGATCAGGCGAGAGGTTTCGTAAACAAAAAGACGGCCTCCGTCCACCGGAAGCTTGGAATACAACACGTGAAAACGCCGCCGTATTGGCCTCAAGTGAATGGCCTCATGGAAAGAATGGTCGCTACATTGAAGCAAGTTCTCAGAAAACTGCTCAGTCAAGCACAGAACTGGAAACGTATACTTGCTGACGCCGTCTTCGCTATCAACGTAGCAAAGTCCAAGCAAACTGGATACAGCGCATTCTGGCTACTGCACAGCTACCAGCCCAAGCTACCGGGTGAACTTAATATTGGAGCAATCCAGAGCGACATCGGAGAGTCCGAGCGTTTGCGTAGCCTGGCAGTGGCGCGAAGCGAGGCTAAGGAAAAGCTGAAGGCGAGCCAGGAGTACTCGATAAAACGCTACAGCGCAAAGCGTGACCCTCCGAGTCTCAAAGTTGGCGACAAGGTGCTATGCGCCATCGGTCCTCGTCGCTGGACTTTGGACCCCCGCTTTGAAGGACCGTACGAAAGCATTGGTTTCCTGGGAGAGAACATCGCCCTCATCCGACGAACTACGGCATTGGGGAGTGACGGCAATAAAGCCGTCAACATCGAACAGTTGTGTTTGTACCACGAGCGAGGGGACGCCACCGCTGAACTTGCTGACACCAGCATCGGTCTTCAGTTGGGGCGTGGAGCTGAGGACAGCTCCATCTAAAACGGAGATCGTGTCAGTGCCGGAGCATGGCTGTTCCGTTTTCTGTGTGTGTGTGTGTGTTCATTTTTGCGCAAACACCGTTCGTCTGGCCCGCGCGGTGGTGTGGCCTGTGTTTATGTTACTGGGGCACCTCACCGCCGAAATGCGATACGTTTCTGTGCGCACTGCTTTGGTGATGCTCTTCCCCTGGGGTCAAAGTTCGTCCCCACTGAAGAGCCTGGGAGAAGACACTTGACGAAACAGTGAGCTCCGAGGCACGGACTGGCATGGATCGTGGAAGCAGACGAATCTCATGTAGCAGTTTGTTTAATACAGTTATCCATTTCAACCTTTAAAGTGTTCTCCTTTCTTCTCTACCCTGACAACGTGTAGCTTATTGTATGTTTCCCTGTCCCACACAGGCTGCCAGTAGGCTCTAACCTTCTTCTTGATGCAAGGCTTTAAGTCCATTACTATAACAGGCATTGATGGATTGGAAGCATGTGTATGATGGACTGATCTGGCTAGATAGTCAGCCAACTCATTACCGACAATTTCGCGGTGTCCTGGCACCCAGCACAACACGACTTGCTGGTTGGATGAATAGAGGGTACAGAAGGTTGAATAAAGGCATGTGATTACAGAGTTTCTGTACCTCCTTGGTGTTTTTGAAGTCTTTACAATGCTTAGCGAGTCGGTGTATATAACTGCCTTAGGTATATTTAAGTGTTTAATGTGTTTGGCAGCCACCAGTATCGCAAAAGCTTCTGCTGTGAAGATACTAGTGTATTTGTCTACCATTGTTATATATGTTTATTATTGATGTTTGTATAGGGAATACTTATTTTCCAGCATATTTCTTTTCTTTTCTTTTTTTTTTATCTTTCCACCCCTGTTGTAGCCCAAATGAGGCTGACAGTATAAGAAAATAAAATGAATGAAATGAATATCATGACCTATCAGTCAAGTTAATCATACAATCACACCTCTCCATGCCAGTTTCAGTATATATAAGTGAACAAGATGCGAGTTTTCTATTGCTTTAACGCTTCAACTTTTCTTGTACATTTTGAAGCCTTGCTTATTTTCAAGGTCACCTTCCAATGAAACAAATAAGGCTTTCGCCTTAATAGTTTTGATGTAATAGGCAAGGTTTGACACCTTGGAGAACTGTGATTTTTCAGGACACTAATATCATTGCGACAAAATTTTCCATTAAAAGCAATTGGTGCGTGATCAGTGCTGAGGCAGGGCAAGCCACAAAATTCCGCAGTAGTTACAGCTGGCTTCAAGCAAGAGCGGTAATTAAGCCATATGTGTTCTATGTGGGGTTTTAAAGATTTCACATGCAACATAAAGACACAGGTGCTCAAGCATAGCTTCTGCAGCATGCCGTGCATCTCATCTCACGAAATCTATCCCCGCCTAATGCAGCCGTGGCGGTCGCTCCGGTAAACTAGGCTAACTCGCTGTTTTTGGAGCATGAAGCACGCTGCACGCTGCACCGCATGCGCTTTGCATCTAGCTGCTGTGGGCATGTCATAGCGGAGCAGAGAAAGAGTGAGAATTTTATTGAAGTGCTGCAGATAGCTGGGCTGGGCTCCCACCTAGGAACCATCGGAAAGACTGTGTCTACCAGCAGTTTCTTTGGCCTGCTGGATTGCCTGGAGTTGCTTGTCCAGGCCTGAACTGAGCAGTGCAGTCCACCAATGTACCCGAAGGTCTTCATTGGAGGCCGCAACTCCAGTATTGCTGATTATTGCTGTATATGTACAGTCTGTTTCACACTTAGGGGAAATCTCGGAGCGCGTGGCACCACGATGCGGCCATGATGCGGCGAGCGCTGGAGTCGGCCAGCAGCGGCTGCTCGCGCAGGCGCAGACGCGCGGTGCATGCAGCCTTGAACCACGTCGTCTGCTACGACAGCGCGTGCTGGCTGTGTTGTCGGGAAGCGTGCTACTGTGTGCGGCATCGCGCTGATTTCATCGTTAACGGGAGAAGTCAGCCGATATTCTTCACTAAAGGTTGTGCGGCGCCTTACTTTTGGGCCTGCATTGGCAAGAAAGGAGCTCTGCAAACCCAATTTGACAACACACTTGCTTTGTGTTGCCGGAGGGCCGGGGTACTGAGCGGCTGCACGTGTGCTTCGTCACCACGTCTGCTACCGTAGTGCGCAGCGACAATAAACGCTGCGCCGGTTTTACTCAAAGCATCCTTGAACCCCGTATCTACAGATAGTCGGGTGGTTTTAGCCTCGCCAATGGACGAAGGAATGCGGTGCTTCTGTCTTTTCAATATCATTTTATCCTTTTTATCTCATGCAGTTTAAAGAGAGCCGAATCACCAATAAGCCCAACATCGTCAACGAGCGGGCCACGCTTCGACAAGACACATTCCACACTCACTCCCTTTACGCCTTGCTTCCTTCCGTTAAGAATGAGCGCTCTCATGGCTGCCTCTGGGGGCATGACCCGACAGGAATAAGCGAAGTTGGAAGTGCGAGGCGTGCATTTCGTGCCGACGGAGAGCGCCTGCCTCGTATCACTGCAATGTTGTAGAGAAGAGCTGCTTCCCTCTCAATTTCGTCTCCTAAAGCGTTACTTTATTCCGATCCATTTGTCTGATCGTGATCGACCTGCATAGTTATTACTGTCGAATGCTTTCCTTTCATTTCCCATCAAGAAAAGACCGAGCACGACGTGCACACACTCTAGCGTTTATTTTCCCTGTGCATTACGGTAGCAGACGCGGTGACGAAGCGTACGTGCACCCGCTCAATACCCCGGCCCTCCGTCAACACAAAGCAAGTGTGTTGTCAAATTGGGTTAGCAGAGCTCCTTTCTTGCCAATGCAGGCCCAAAAGTAAGGCGCCGCACAACCTTTAGTGAAGAATATCGGCTGACTTCTCCCGTTTCCCGACAACACAGCCAGCACGCGCTGTCGTAGCAGACGACGCGGTTCAAGGCTGCACGCACCACGCGTCTGCGCCTGCGCGAGCAGCCACTGCTGGCCGACTCCAGCGCTCGCCGCATCATGGCCGCATCGCGATGCCACGCGCTCCGAGATTTCCCCTAAGTGTGAAACAGACTGTACATGGGATATGACCTAGTGTGGTTATGGCTTTACAATACTAGGTTGGTCATATATAATTATGGATGCACAAGGTGTTCCAGTTAACTTGCACCACTATTAAAGAATCCCCGTGCATGTTACAGAGATGTGACAAACTTAATATTATGTACTGTCATCTTGAACAACTCACACTACCTTTTAAAATGACCTCAGATGATGACTTAATATCAGTTAATTAGCAATCTTTTAAATGGTTGCATTAAAAGCAATACATGTAATCGTGAAGCTGTAACCCACGTCATATAGTGCACAAATAATGTATTTCCATAATAATAAGTGCAATGTTTTTATTTTTCTCGCCCTTCTAAGAAAGTGTGTGAGATTTCAAAAAGTACCATGTGTAAATAGTGCTTGCACACAGCACCATTAGCACCCTCAAAGGTGCTATGAATGAACCATCGATGATGCATGCAGACCGCAGGCATGGACAGGCCAAAAGGGTGAAATGTGTGGTCACTCCTTATCATTTCCTCTTTTGGCCTATTCAGCAAGGTCTGTGTATTTATCATCAGTGGTTCGGTCTTAGCATGACTGATGTTGCTAATGTCACTACATGCAAGTGCCTAGTATGCGATATTTTCAAATCTTGCGCACTTTTTTAGGAGCCCAAAATATGTGAAACTACTGGAGTTACCAGCACAGAAATACATTACCTGGACACTAAATAACATCTTCATGCTTTACAACTTCACCATTTAAAATAGTGTACTTAAAACAACCGCTTAAAAGTTGACTAAGTAATCGTGTTAATTAATTACCCAAGGTAATTAAAAAATAAAATGAGGTGGTCTAGACAACGCTGAATAATACTAAGTTGGTTGCATCTCCGTAACGTGCACATGGATTTTTTTAAAGGGTGGTGCAAGTTAGCTGAAACACCCTGCGTGTGGTTCATAATGACAGGGTTCATGTATTTGCGATTCTGTTCTGGGCTTTTTAACGTGCACTTAAATGTAAGTACACGGTTGTTCTTGTATTTTGCACCCACTGTAATGTGGCTGCTGAGGCCATAAATCGATTTGATGTTCTTCAGCTATGCAGCCCGCCACCTTGGCAGCTAGGCTACCATGACACAACTTTTCTGGACTTTGTTTTAAAAAAGACAAGTTTCCCCTTTGTTGTACAGCATGAAAATGACACCCAGAATGGCAGCGTGAAAATAATAATATTCTAAATAGCAGTGGCCCTCTTACCTTACTGCCATCTTCTGGTAGTCTGCAAACACCCATGTACTTCCTGGGGCTGCCACCCTCATGTGGTACAGCGAGGTCGTCAGTTAGGAAATCTGCATAAGCGCCCACACAAGTTAATTAATGTAAAATAATGGAGTCAACACTCCAGAAGAATCTATAACATATGTGCATGTGCACAACAACCATCACAGCTTTTTTGTAGCCTAAACAAAGCAGAAGTTCAGGGGGAGATGGACGCTTGAAGTGAGGAGAAATTAAAAAGGGAACGCTGCTGGTATCAATGTTTCGACAAGAGGACTGGTCTCCATCGGCGAAGCTACAGCCTTTCTTAGCAGTGTGTTTGTGTAGGCTCTGCTTTCTCTCCCCCAACGTCAAAGGCGAGGAGCAGGAGAGCAAGCTTGTGCACAAAGAAAGAAAAAAAGGCAAAGAGAGGTACTTTAGTAGAAAGGTTGGTCTGATAAGGGGAGGAGCCTTTTTGTATAAGGGATGAAGACAAGTTGGGGTGGTGTGGAGGAGAAAAAAAAAAAGAAGGTGAATACTGGTATTCACCTCTTTGACAGGGTGGGCATTGGCAGAGCCATGATTCTGCTAAGGCTGCGGAACGTAGTGTCATCCCCAAGAACCACCACACATAGTACACATAGTTTGCAGCAATGGACTACGACAATTTCATCCTAAGCATTGTTTAAACAAAAGAAACTGTTTGACTGGTTAAAGTTGTGTGCCTACTATGTCGAGCAGATTCAAAACCTCCTTTTGAAATGTTTATACCCTTTGGCTGGCGTGGGTTGAAATTGTGTATGGGGTACGACTCTGTTGTTTCCCGTGTCTGGGAGAGCAAACATTTGAGGTATATAAAATCTGAACTGAAAATTGAACAAGCTGGTCAAGAGGACAGAAAGCCGAGTCAGTTGGCAAGGATTCATAATGCAAACAGGCATGCAAAACATGGACACAAGGGACAAAACACGGACACACGTGTTGTCTGCTTCTCTTCCCTTGTGTCCCTGTTTTGCATGCCTGTACTTTGCATTATGAAAAAATTGGTATGGGTTCGTCATTGGTTTATGCAGAACTCACAGGATAAGGATGAAGGCTAAGAAGCACTGCGCCTGTCCTGCGCTTGAGTTTTTGTCCCGTGAGTGCCGCATCAACCAAATATAAAATTTAAGTTCATAAAAATTGTGACCTGCCACTGCTTTCAGTAATTCTTTTGCCATCTCCATGCAACATATGTTTAATCTAACATTAATTGGCTGTGAAAGGGAAAATTAGCATCCACCCATTTTGTATCCATTAATTGGTTGTCCTGTACCATGTGCCAAAGACAATACATAAACAAAATAGTAAACCAATTAGTGTTTGATTAAACAGGCACTACAGGACATGGTGAAACCACACAGTAAAGTCAGGAGGGTAGATAGCTGGTCTAATTGGTATAGATTTATTATCACTGCTCTTTATGCAAACGCAGCATAAAGGGAACTAGACAACAGACAAATGCAGACTAAAATTGAAATTTATTCACAGAAGGGATGTCCAAAGGGAGGGAAACACTGATGGTAGCAAAAAGTCAGTTAAATTCATGTGCCATCCAGGAACGAAACCTCACAATCTAAAAGTGATATGGATGGCAAACATACACATTTATCACAGTTCTTTGTAATAAAGAATGCCTCTCTAGTTTTGGGGTCAGGGTTACAGTATAGAACTGATTGGTGTAGAATTGCATAAGGTGTGGCTGCATTCCGGAATTTCCACACACAAGAAGCATTCCTTGCATGGTTGTATTCAGTGCAGTAAATCGGCAGGAGACTACTTCAAATGTGACACAGCCAACTATTTGATTTGCCAATGCAAGAAAGTTGTTTTAAAAATTGGAAAGCTGCCTTGGCCGACTTAATAAAAACCATGCAAGTTATTCTGCAGCCAGCACAGTAAGACTGCTGTGAAATATACACATGCAACTAGCGCATGGAATGTTCCTATGATTAATCATTACTACAGTTTTCTAAATTATGAGACACTTTAAAAAGTATGTTGTTAGCAGGATTCACAGCAGTGGCAATGATCAGAAACCATTTACTAATAGCCAACAAGCTTTACAAAAAAGAATCCCAACAGTTTATCGAGAAGTTGAGGGGTCCGGTTCAAATATTCCAAATTTAAGCTAGTCACTGCTCAAAGCATGTACACTTACAGGAAATTTGACACTAGCACAGAGAGATATTCACCCTAAAAATTTACCACTGAATAAATTGGTGTTTCACATACCTCTGTCCCACAGTAAGAGTGAGCTTCTGAGAAAACAAGTGGAAAAGCAATACATTTTATCTAAGTTTGACATGTTTCAAAGCTGGCACTAGCTTCAGTATTTCTATTAGGGTAAGTGGACATGCCTTAACAAGCCTTCATTTCCCCCTTGTGACATATGTGCTAACTGATGAAAAATTGGTTGAGGTTCAACTTTTCCAAACCAAGTTGTACCACGAGCAAAAGGTATGCTTGGGCTTCTCTGTAACATGCTAATCTGGCTTCCCTTTGCTCCAATGTTTCAGCAAGCAACTTCACCTTTGCTTGAGGTTTTGCAGACAGCCATCTACCTATATTTACTGGATGACTGGACTGAGCTTGTTACTTGTGCTGAAGTGCACGCACAGACGGTCTAGCTGGTGTGCCATCCATAGCGAGGCTGAGAGACCAAGCACCGGAGAAACAGCTGTTATACCCATGCCAATTAAGTCCTGTGGTACGGCAGTAGAGAGGCTCTGAGAGAGCATAGTTGTGATGCCTCTCCAAAGCGAAACACATGGCATGATATCACACACTTGTGCTTTAGCTTCTCAAGGTCATTGCAACATAATGAAGGACTTTGTGAGCCATGAAGTAGTACAGCTGTTGGCAAATGAGTTCTGCGGAAACCCGCAAGGTTTCCATAATACTTCCATTTCCACTTCAACAGAGGCTTCCATTTCTGAGAAAACCGTACAGATTTCCTTGTAGCTTTGTGTTACAAACGGGTGGATGATGAAAGGGAAGGGGTCAAGGGCTCGTTCTTTATTTGTTAGAAACAACTTAATGAGCAAACAGACAATGAAGCCTAGGAAAGCATAGGGGAAGTTACTTGTGGTATTGTAATTGTGGAGAAAGTAGAAAGGAATTAAAGTGGACGAAAAGACAAACCTGCCTTCGGTGGGACCCGAACCCACGACCTTCGGATGTCGCGTCCGATGCTCTACATCGGACGCGACATCCGAAGGTCGTGGGTTCGGGTCCCACCGAAGGCAGGTTTGTCTTTTCGTCCACTTTAATTCCTTTCTACTTTCTCCACAATTACAATACCACAAGTAACTTCCCCTATGCTTTCCTAGGCTTCATTGTCTGTTTGCTCATTAAACGGGTGGATGGTAATTTTCCCTTCTTAAAATGTTACTCCACCTTGCAGGTTTCGAACTCATTTGCCATACTCGTGCTCACGTGTTTCAAGTTGTCGATGGATTTGCTGTCGTGACTGGCAGAGTGAGCGCCCTGGACAGGCGTTGGCATTGGGTTCGAACCCTAGACCAGGACAAATTTTTCGGCACCTAAGAGGCTTCCATGTCTAAGAAATCCATATGGATTTCTTTTGCAGCTTTGTGCTGCAAACAGTGGATGCTAACTTCCCTTTCTTAGTACAGCTTTTGCGTTAAAAGCTTTGTTAGGCACTATTTTGGAAGTGTTGTGGTTCTCGTGTGGCTGGGTCCTCAGTCCAGGACACTTGCAGCCTTTGCCGTCCAGTGGGCTTGGTTGATCAGATTTAGGTTGTGGTTGAGCAGGACAACCAAACATCACACTGCTCAGGCATGGGGGTTTGTTATAGCTAGAGCTGCTGTGTGTTGTTAGCAGCTTCATGTAGTGTGGTACATATAGTGTGGGTTTGACCCCATGCCACAGATACACCATCATCATTATCCATGATCCTATTTTATGGCTACTGCAGGACGAAGGCTTCTTCCAATGATTGCATATTTACCCTCTTTTACAAGTTGATTCCATTTTAATCCTGCAAATTTCGGAAATTCATAACCCCCCCTAAGTCTCTGCTATCCTCAGCTGCACTTCAAGGCTCCGTCTAAAGCATTTCTACTTTAATAAACAGGTGTAAAAGGTAAACACATAATGGTGGGCACCGGTGGCATTCAGGTGCCTCTGATGTTTTCTGCTGACATTACTGGCTCTTTCGGTATAATGTGAAGGTTGTAGGGACTTAAAAGATTTTCTTTTCCTTCCACATGTTTTATTGTGGCCTTGTTGCCTAAGTACACTCAAATTATGCGAGATAATTTGCTCTTTGATAAATCAAGACAACTTTCACACTTTATGAATATTTTGGATGTATAGATATTTAATACATTTAAAGTGTCACAGACCTAGATTTTCTCATCTGTTAGATGAGAATAACTAACTCAAGATAGAATTCGCTGAGCTGTCTAAGCTCATCAATAAAAGTAGAGTCAGGGACATACGCAACCATAACATGAAAGAAACAGAAGCAGCCGTCAGAAAAGGAGTCAGCATCCACACAACTGAAAGGAGGCTTTGTGCAGGGAAGAACATAATGCATGCAGTGAAAGATAGGCAGGGCAACATAGTTACTAACTTCAGTGATATAGCCAAGGTGGCCGAGGACTTTTATTCTGAACTATAAAGATCAAATACGAGTCTCGCCATCCTGAGCGTATTAAATGTCAATCAGGACACCGAAATCCCATGCGTCACTGCGGACAAGGTTAGAAAAGCAATTCAGGGCATGTCCCGTGGAAAAGCAGCTGGAGAAGATAGCATAACCGCCGACTTGATTAAAGATGAAGGAGACTTCCTAACTGGAAAGCTCGCGACACTATACACACAATGTCTCGAAACATCAAATGTACCAGTCAGCTGGAAAAACGCAAACATTCTATTATTACACAAGAAAGGAGATGTAAAAGACTTGAGAAACTACAGGCCGATCAGTGTACTCTCGGCGCTTTACAAAATTTTCACAAAGGTTATTTCAAACAAAATAAGCGCCACACTTGAAGTTAATCAACCAAGAGAGCAAGCAGTGTTCAGAAAAGGATACTCCACCATAGACCATCTTCATGTGATCAATCAAGTAATCGAGAAGTCCGCTGAATACAACAAACCCCTCTATACGGCTTTCATAGACTATGAAAAGGCTTTCGACTCTGTAGAGATACCAGCAGTTCTCGAGGCACTACGCCGTCAAGGAATATGCTATAGCTACATAAACACAATAGCCAACATAGTATATAAAGACTTTACAGCCACCCTACTCCTCCTTAAGGAAAGCAGGAAAATACCAATACAGAAAGGTGCCAGACAAGGAGATACAATTTCTCCAATGCTATTTACTGCATGTTTGGAAGAAATCTTCAAAAGACTAGACTGGGAGGAGACAGGGCTAAGGATTAACGGCGAATATCTCAGTAACTTACGATTTGCAGACGACGCAGTACTCTTTAGCAATGATGGTGACAAACTGCAAAAGATGATTGAAGACTTCAGCCGAGAAAGCTCTAAGGTAGGATTAAGGATGAACATGCAGAAAACAAGATCATGCTAAGTGGCACGGCGAAACAAACGTGCCTTTATGATCGAAAACCAGACATTAGAAGTCGTAGAAGAATACCTGTATCTAGTACAGCTACTGACAGGAGAACTCACCCACATAAAAGACATATATAAAACCCGCCCACATAAAAGACAACGTAGAATAAACATGGGATGGCGTGTACGCAGGAGGCACTCCCAACTCATGGATGGAAACCTACCACTATCACTCAAGCGGAAATTATATAACAACTGCATCTTGCCAGTACTGACATACAGGGCAGAAACTTGGAGAATTACAAAGAAGCTTGAGAGGAAGTTATGAACCGCGCAGCGGGTGATGGAACCAAAAATGATAGGCATTACACTAAGAGATAGGAAGACAGCCGAGTGGGTCAGAGAACAGACATGGGTCGCTGACATAATAACCGATGTTAAGAAGAAAAAATGGACATGGGCAGGCCATGTGATGAGAAGGCTAGATAACCAATGGACAGTTAGAACGACGGAATGGATACCAAGAGAGGGCAAGCGTAACCCTGAACAGAGAGTGAGATGGGGGAATGAAATCAAGAAATTCACGGGCATCAAATGGAATCAGCTCGCACAGGACAGGCAAGGATGGAAAGGATTGGGAGAAGTCTTCGTCCTGCAGAGGACATAAGATAGTCTGATGATGATGATGATGACCTACATTTGATAGCCCATGTGTGTCTTTTCATCAAGTTTAGTTGAATGTTAGCATGAAAAACTGCTTACACTTTGGCTTCTCTTCTATCTTGAATAAAGGGAGAACACTTTGACTTATTAACAGCGAAGCTGTTTAAGCTGACAGTCGTACGTCCTTGGTCACCAGAAAACTATCAACATCATTAATTCTAGTCCCCCCAAGAGTGGGCGTGCACTTCTATACAATACCCAATGTGTGGCGCTCGCATGTGCGCTTCTTTCTTCTCTTGCGTTCATGCTCTCGGCCCACTACTGCACTGGTAAAATAGCGGCTGGTGGACGTACGTGTGGCACGTGCAAGGAGAAGAAGAAGAAGACAAAGACATTGTGCATCGCTTTGTCCAGTGCGCAGCGTCTTGCAAAGCTATGCATTTGTGCATAACTTTCTGCCATGAGAGCATGCGTCCTCTTGTGGTATCCAAGGAACTCTTAGAATAGCACAGGCGTGCATAGTGTAGTATAGTGAAGGGTGGGACGGCGTCAAGCCGAGGCCACGTGTTCCACATCTGCTGCCACTGCCTCTGGTTTGATGCGAACGTCGTTACGCTGAGCTCTGTGCGAAACTTTAAGAAGCGTTTGCTGGGCGTCACAGTTCTTCGCGAGGTGTTTCCCAAAGCCTCGGACCACGACGAAATGCATGTGTGCCGGAGACAAACCCGGACCAGCCAAGTGTCCATCAGCTTCACTGTTTCACTAGCCTTGTGGTACTAGTTTCACCAATTTTTTATTATTGATTTTGTTATGGACTAAAATGTGGTTGCAGCACTCTTTTTTGTAGAATGCTACAAAACGAAGTGAATACTATTGTATGTGTCCAAAGGCATGAGTGAATGATTAACCATGCATTTTCCTGTCCGATTTGCAATACATATTTGCCATGTATTTATGCAAGGCTGTCGATGAGTCAAATGAATTTGAGGTATCACAGACACCGCAGTTCCAGTGTGCATCATCCTTTCCCATTACATAGAAGACTGGCATGTTGCTTGTACTGTTGTTATGTTGTAGCTGTGTTTAACTTCTGAATGGTCAGAATTGTAACCATTCATGGCTCCTGCTAGCCCTGGCAAATGACAGCTGATCTGCAAGTGCATCTGGCAGGGATGGCACAGGTGATCTTGGCTCCAAGTGGCCTAGGTGACAGCATCAGGTTCTAAATCTGTGAATTAAACTATCTGCAATAGATTTTTTGCAATACAGGCAGAAGAAAATTTGCATACCTAATATAAACAATACTTCTGAGTCACCACTGGCTAACTGTGTAGGACTTAATTTAGACCTACCTTAGTGAAACTGCTTGTAAAATGGACAAAAGCCCTGTTTCCGAAATTTACATATTTCAATGAAAATTTCACGCTGCATACTATGCTAATCTAATCTAAATTGCTAGAACAAACACTTATGCACAGAAATCCATTCAGTAAACAGTCCTACACTATGCTGCAACATAGCATGCAGTGGCATAGGAGGGAGTGGAAGGGAGCGCAGGAGAGAGGAAATATGAGGATGAATGGAGAAGTACGAAGGACATGTTGCTACCTCGATGCATGTCCACTTTGCTACCCTAAATAGTGTGATGGGAATTAAGGGACAAAACAGGAGAGACAAAGGAAATAACACAATGAGGGTGTGAAGGTACAGAGGTGTACATTGAGACTACAGAGAAGCAGTGGGGTCTGCTAATGTCAAGAATGGGTGTGAATGTTGCTTTTTGAGCTTCTGAAGCATGTCATCATCATTATCAGCCCACCTTATGTCTACTGGAGGACGAAGGCCTCTCATAATCCTCTCCATTCTTAATTGCCTGTCCTGCGCGAGCTGATTCTATTTGACGCCTGCGAATTTCTTGATTTTGTCCCCCCATCTTACTCTCTGTCGTCAGCGGCTAGCTTGCCCTCTCTTGGTATCCATCACGTCGTTCTAACTGTCCATCGGTTATCTAGCCTTCTCATCAAGTGGCCTGCCCATGTCCATTGGCCACATCTAATTATTTGTTAGTGAGAATGCGTTTGAGCCCGGGTGATATAATGTGGTGTGGAGGAGAAAGTGCTGGTCATCACAGTAAGATAAATACTAAGATTTACTAGTGCTGTGTGCCTTTGCTTAAAGGGGCTCTGCAACCCCTTCTGGACATAGTCAGAAAATGCTCCTGATATAGTTAAGGTTTCTGTGAACATGTGAGCCACATATAGCACTGTGCACAGTGGGAAATTTACAATTTCTTGTAAAAGACAGCTGAGTGCTAATTCTCCCCTTAGTAAACTACACAGTAGGTGGGAGCACGCAAGCGCAACAGGTATTGGCTGACTGAATGAAGGGCACACCAGCATGTGACTTCAAAAGTGAAGCATCAAGTTGTGTCAAAATGGTGACTACCCACATGCCAGTGCCATGCATGCTTGAACCAAACGTAGCAGGCAACACGATGAAAGAAAAAAGAAAAGAATGCCTGAGGTCATGACATGTGGCAACATAACTTTTGGGCCATGACCCCCCCCTCCCCCACCTCCCCCAGTTCCCTATTCCTCCCTCTTCCTGTTTAGTTTCCAGCATGCTTGTGGAAATGAAAAATTTTGCTTGCGCTAGGTAGGTTAAAACAGTTACTGTGGCAAAAGATTTGTGAGACAACAGAGTGCAACAGCAAGGTCATCCTATGATAACTTAGGAAGATGTTGTAAGGCTCTTGAGTGTGTATTACAGTCCTCTTTAATGAGCGAACAGGCACATAAGCTTGCCATGGCTGCATGTAATATGCAGAATATGGAATAACAAGCCAGTTATGAGAGCTCGACTCTTGGCTCGCGACTGGCTACGCCAGACGTAATAGTGACATGAGGCACAAAGTTCTTAAAAATAACCATGTTGAGTAGCTGTCACAACTGAGTCATCATGTGGCGAGATGATGTTGTCATGGTTGGGTGCTGTGAGCATTGCTGCAGCAGGAGAGCTGATGCATTGTTGGGCAAAGCAGCCGTATGAAGTGATGTCACATGTAGTCCAAAGATCAATTTCAAAAACTGACATCTTGCCTAAAACAACAATAAAATAGGGTGACTTCAGAATTAAAGTATAGGTAAACAGATCTATTTGTCTCTAACCTTTACTTGCCACATCAGTGCACCAACTAAGGGCAAGGTGTGTACAAAGGCGAACAATGTGACACATTAGCCAGTCTTTTTTCTTTGGCATTAACTTAACCCAAGAACAACCTCATTAACCAACAAATATGGATGTATTTTTTCATATGAACTATTACCAATACTGCATATCTTTGTTAACATTCAAGACTTTTAAATAACCTTTAAATTCCAAATTCACAAACAAGGCTTAGTATACAGGAGACAGTAACCTTTACAGTTTCTCTGGGAAGAACTGCGTAGCACCAATCATTATATTAATGCTTCAATAAGTTTTCTTGTGATATGTTTGATGTACCTGAGGAAATTTTGCAAGTGTCTCACAAGATGAGAATTTTTTTTCACCGAAGCCAATTAAGCAGACTCTGTGCACAGAAACAAAGAACCATAGCTTTTAGAAATGGATGTTTGTCATGGTTGAGTGACATGCATGAAACAATTGCTGAAGAAGCTAATAAAATAAACTTGAATGATACAATGTCTCGTGTCCTATATTTCATGTTTAGTGAAAATATGCAAACATTATGACTCATTCTATTCTTATAGTGTGTTTTCCTTAAGTCAATATTTGCTACACTGTGAGAAAGGGTGAACCTGCAAAATGCAAAGAAGCCTCTGTCTCTTTAAACTGATGACTACGCAATGAGGTGTTCTACCACACCTACATATTCCAAGCGCACCAGCTCTGTGAAGCAACGGTAGGAATTAGTTTTATCGAGCTGGATATGTCTAAAATTTTGGTTTGTCACTATTCATGTGCACACACTTTACTGGTATCGTGAAGGCCATATACTAAAACAGCATACTACTTTCATGAAGTATCTGTAGTATCTTGCAGAGCACACCCTCGTGAGACTTGCCGTCAGGGTGCGTGATCAGGACATCAACATCGCCACACATGGCTCTGCCTCTGCGATAGGAGCCACATGGAATCACTTCAAGTGCAGGCTGGACAGACAAGGCTGCTTTTTTCACCTGCAATTAGCACAATGTCAGAACATTTGAGAGTAAAACATTTAGACTCCTGCTAGACGTACTGTGTCTGCAATCAACCCTGCTTCAGCATACGGCATCTTTTCGAGGAAGTCATGGAAGTGCTTGAGACCAATTTTCTGCTGGCTGCTCAGATTTCCCTTGGCGGCAAGTTCTTCCAGTGAACGAAAACCCTTGTCATAAAAAAAAAAAGGAGGTGTACACCCAAACACTCTGACTTGATGTATCAGAGCACAGGCATGCATGCATGCATGGTGCCTTGCTGTTTAATATCATCCTTTCAAACGCACCATTTGAAAGGACAATATTACACAGCAATGCAGTTTATTTTAAGTGGAGAATACACCTGTGCACACAGTAACGCACTGGTACTGCAGTTCACATTCAGTATCAAATCAAATAAAATATTTTGAATTTTTGAGCAAGCACTCGTTATGACACAAAATTGTAATGTACCAGGCATACTTTACAAATTCAGACATGAATTCATCCATTATACTGCCGTTTGAAGACTGCAAGCTTACCTGCTGGACCCACTTTTGCGCTGTTGATGGCCCAGCACCCCAGATTTTTGTGAACAGGTTTTGTGCAACAATATTCTCTTGACTCTGGAATTCATCCAGCTTTTGGAGCCTGCCCTGCTGAACAATCTCCCATATCTTGTCCGCCAGCCTTTTCCCTACATTAGGCAAGGCCCTTGCTTCCTATAAACGGAACAGACATTTCTTCAGCAATGTAAACTTGCCACTGACCTTAAATGGAGACATTTACAGGAATGTGGTCAGTAGTTGGATCACCACATCACAGTTCTTAAACTGAGTGGGGTGTGTGATTATCCAAAATTTCAAATAATGAACTGAACAGTGTTCTGTTCAATTTGGTACTCTAATTGAACAGTGCATATTTGAAATACCAAACATTTTTTGAATAGTTGGCGAATACTCAGCATCTACGAGAAAACTAGAAGGAAGGAAACGTTGGGATTGCGAGGGCTTTTTCTTTTTCCATAACTGAACTACCACGATGCATGTACCCCAACCTTTTATGGGGCTACGGAGGCTATATTTATCCCCACATCTAGACTAGACCATTTTGCTTAAAATTTTAGTGTTGCAGAAGCAAAAGTGCAATCAATCTACTGTCATCATTAATATATCAGTAGTTTTGTTCGCCAACGTCCTGGCACGGAAGAAGGAATAAAGCTAGGCGAGGGCATCATGCGTCAATCTTGAAGCCTAGTCATGAAAAATTTAAACGAAAGGATTGTAGCAAATAGGCCTTGGTCACGTGGTAGGCAAGTGGTAGATTAATGTGCGGCCAAACGACACACCTGGCCTCAAAGGCTCCAGTCAATGTTGCATGCAGGCCTACCTCATTTTTCACAACTGTATTTTTTGTCAGTTAAATCTAACCATAATCTTCCTTTGTCAATGTGTACATTTCTTTCCAATAAAATGTCTTGGAATATTTGGGCCGTTTTGAAAATTTTTACTGTACTATTGAAAAATTTTGAACAATGAATTGAATAGAGTTTTATTCGGTTTGGTACTGGAATTGAGTAGTGTGCATCAATTTGTATGCAATTTGGTTCTAAGATTCACTATATGCATACCCCTATTACCTGATCTTAACATTGCTTTGTACATTAACTTACCCATAGTAGGCAACATAGGGAATTTAAACTGATATTAACTATCTTAAATATTTTAGAACACTGGTAACACAATTGATGCCATTTCGATGTCTATAACCATGAACAAGTCCTCAGCATAATGCTTAATAGAAATCACATATGACCATGAATGACACCTCAGACAAGTAGGTCTTGAAAACAAACATTATGCATTGTCTAACAGTGCATGCGAGGCACAAAGCTGACTAAGGTAGACATGCATGACAATATCCGTACAAGAGTATCAAAAGGCTGTACAGCAAATCCAAAATGAGCATGCCAGAAATAAATCTTTGCCGTTGAAGAAAAAAGTTACCAAGGAAAAGCTTAGGCCCAATTGCTTTTCACGGTGTTTGTTCTACCGCCTAAGCTAACCAGGAGAATAGCAGACTGAAGAGTGGAGCAAAATTAACTAATGACATGAAGCACAGAAACATCAAATATGGCAAAGCAGATGTGAAATATTCAGAAGGTAAAGGAAGTTTCATGAAAAGGGGAAACTTCCATCATTCCCAGAGTAGCATGAATATCACTTCAACTATAGCACTCTTGTTAGGACATGGGCAAGCACAAAATAACACCAACCATGGACTGAAGCTGCAACAGAAGGTTTATTGCTGTACGAGACTGATTTATGTTCATTACACTTATCAAAATATGTATATGTATGTATGGATGAAAATTTTTCAGACAAAAGGAGTTGGGGTGCATATAAAACTATAATACTTTAATGTTGAAAGCACCAATGACATCAGATAGAGGAACGAACACTGGAATTGACAAAGCACTCCTGGCGTTACGGAATCTATATGTGTAAAAAGCTTATTTTTCTGAAAAAAAAAACCAACAAATGGCAGCTTAAGTATGTGCCTCTTATACAGTGAAATCTCAAATCAAAGATTTCCCAAGTAAGCTTGCTTCTTTACCAGCACACCACCTTGATCGTTCCCAGTTTTCAATTTCAACTTGGATTCCCATTGGTCACACAACTGCAGTCGGGAGTCAAATCAGTGTTTAGCAGGCGAAAACCACAGTAACTGAGCCACGTTAGATACAGTTTATCTACTGTTTATGTGGTTTCGTCAGGTCACAATGAACACTACAGCAGAAATGAACAAAAAAATTTATATTAGTTTTGCTGCACCACATGTGTTCAATGACTTCGTTGTTAACAGTGTGCTAAAGCTTGTACTCCTATATACTCAATTACCTCCCATGTTGTGATCTCCGTAGGATGTCGCTTTAGCTGCATGATGGCTTTTTCATAACCTAGGGCCCTCCAGTGGTCCTTAGTGCTTTGATAGGTTTCAACCATGGCCTGAAATAAAACGACCTCAGTTTTTCAGGAAGCTTATTTGCAAGGTATGTGCCAGCACAGGCATTACCTCCAATTGGTCTGTTATGTGCGAGTTCTTGTTCACAGGTGTGTCTGTGGAAGCAACTGCACAAACCCACTTGCCCTGCAGGCGAAATGTCAGAGTGGAATGATACGTTTATGATTATTAGGTATTAGAAATTTCTAGCATTTAAGGCGCGGGTTGTGCGTACCGTAGCCGCAGTTTTCTGCAGCATTGAGGATTTGGTACTCTGAGACCCACCAGGCTGAGCAGCACATTCTGGAGGCTCAAGTAAATGTTTCGCCCGCTTAGAAGGGACACTATCATCTTCGCTGTACATTGTGTAAGTACTCAGCGATGGCTTGCAGTGCAGTTCGTACGTCGTTGTTTGGATTAATGAGTTGCTTTTCAAGCACTCGCTTAACCACGTACACTTTACGATTTTCGCAGATGAAGGCAAGCTTTCTGTGTCCAATATCTTAGAAATACGATCTCCGTCCAGCGACTCCGCCACGACTACATGCGTGGCCAATTTTTCGTCGCACACGACTGATGCCCCGTGCTCAGCCGCTTTGCTTTTGAAAAGTTTCACCCGCGGGCCCCCAATACCTGTAGGCACAATAAATATTCGCGCTCCTGAAAACATCGTACTGATACGTCAACCACGATCAGGGGGCACGGCAAGCATCATTCACAACTTGACATCCATCCGTTGAATTTCAGCTGATTCAACCGCTGCTGCTCCTCAACGATAACCATAAAAAAAAAAAAATGCGAAACAACTAAAATACACCATCGACACACCCACGGAGCCCACAGCACACTGCATGGGCGCCGCCATATTGCCTAGCAGGCGGTGCCGTCTCCGATCTGGCAACCCACCGGCTTGTGCAAACCACGACCTCCTCTATAAAAAATTTTATGCAGGGTGTTTTTTTTGTTTTTTTCAGCTGCAACAAATTTTTTAAATTAGAAAAACATAAATCGCGGGAGTGTCTTGGGTACCATTCGAGTGTATGGATTGGCGGCCTCTAGATACAGAACAATTTCCGCACTCGTGTGCGAAATTAGCGAAATTACGCTAATTAACTGTTTAATTATCAGTAATTTGTGGCTACACCAAATGAGTACTTTGGAGCCCGTCCTCGACACTACCTATCCCAACGATCAAATTTTGAATAGAGGAGTGCATGTCGGAGCTACGCGAACATTTAGTTCCCCTTGGTAGAGTGTACTAGAATATTCTAGTACACTCTACCCTTGGCACGCTTCTTGAAACCGAAACTGGCCGGAAAAAGAGCGTCTGTGACGTCGTTGTCACCGCCCCCCCCCCCCCCCCTCCGGATTTCGTCACTCCCCAGCGGCGCCCACCGCCGCAGATAGCAAGGAGATAACGTAAGCTGCCTGCGCGGCCGGAGCGGCGAACACGGGCGAGTGACGAAAGCCATGGGGTCGGTGACACCGCTGTCACAGTCGCTCTTTTTCCGGCCAGTTTCGGTTTCAAGGAGCCTGCCAAGGGGAACTAATTGTTCGCGTAGCTCCGACATGCACTCCGCTCATTTGGTGTAGCCACCAATTACTGGCAATTAAAATTTTAATTAGCATAATCTCGCTAATTATGGACATAAGTGCGGAATTTGTTCTGTATCTAGAGGCCGCCAATCCGTACACTCGAATGGTACGCAAGGCATTCGCGCGATTTACGATTTTCTAATTTAAAAAAATTGTTGCAGCTAAAAGAAAACACCCTGTATATAGATGAACAAATCGCAAGGTACGATTTAAAACAGGGAATGTCGCGGGAGCCAACGTTTCGACAAGTGGGGGACGCCCTGACGAAGACAAGTCCGCTTGTCGAAACGTTGGCTCCCGCGACATCCCCTGTTTTAAATCGTACCTTGCGATTTGTTCATCGATTCAAGCATCCATCTTCCCCTGAGCTTCTCTTCCTGTATATAGAGGAGTTCGTGGTGCAAACGCTCGCTTTTGCACGGTCGAGCCACTGTAGCAGTGGCGCACCGACCGGGGGGGGGGGGGGGGGGGGCTTCGGGGGTTGTAACCCCCCCCCCTGAGGCCGACCTAACACCCCTCCCACTCCGTAACTGCTCCTATGTCCTGGAAGAATGTGGCGCTAATTTCTCTGCAAAACGCTGAAAAAATAATAAAAATAATCATCGTCATTGATGTTACTATTATATGACATTTTATTTACTTTTTTACACACGCAACAACTGTGCATTCGCATGCCCGGCAAATAGAGGAGGCACTGGCCCGGCCCTTCGTGAAAAACTGAACGCCCCCCTCCCCCCCCCCCCCCCCCCCTGGCAGAAATCCTGGGTGCGCTACTGTATGTTCCGTTAAACCTGCCGGCGCGTAATCTCGGAGGCATTCGAGATTGCGCATGGTTCTGTCTTGTCGTCTTCTTTCTTGTCCTTGTGTTTTCGCGCTGTAAATCCGTTCTAAATCTCACATATGAATGCCTTGTATCTTCTACCGAAGAAAGAAGGAAATTAAGAAAGAAAGAACGAAGGAAAAAAAAAAGAAAGGCACAAATACGGTAAAAAACCAGGGCTGGGCAGAAATACCCGAACAAGTATTCCGGAATACAGATACTGAAATACACGGTTTGGAAGCCTAAAATACAGATACTGAAATACAATTGTAATTGACGTAACGGGATATATTGCCGAGATACTTTCGTAAAAAGAAGAAAAAAGTATTCCGGAATGCAGATACAGCAACAGTGATACTGAAATACTTTTTTTCTATGTCGGGGATTTTCATGCTGCGTAAATACATTTATTAAAGCATAATATTTAAAATGTTGCAGCGCATTGAAACTTGCAATTTATTCCTTATTTTATCACAGTACTCTGATTGCCATTAAGGCATTACAAAGGAGGCTTACACTGTACATAATTGTTAATAAGGGCATATGTACAGATATCAGTTACAATAATAAAAAAAAATTGACTATCACAGCAAGAGCAACACACATTGCACACCGAAATCGACAACCGTGCCCTACTGTACAACGGGACGCCGCTCAAATACAGTACAGCCGGCTCGGCCACGTGATGCCAAACTACCTAATTTCATTGTGGCTAGAGTGACTGGAAAAACTTTTTCTGCGGAGTTCGCAGTAAGGGTCGTTCCACGCGCTATCCGCACACCCGTCCCGCACGTGGCGGGACCCCTGCCACCCGCAAGCGGCGAGTGAAAGAGCGGAACAGCAGCGGAACGGCACGAAATTTCCGCGTGGAAACACGTCATTGGAAGCACGTCTCAGCTGATCCCCCCCCCCCCCCAAAAAAAAAAAAAAAAGTAACGAGATACCCATGTCCTGCATAGTATCGTGATACGGGCAATACATCGTAAATGTATTTCACTACCGAGATACAAATACATTCTTCAAATGTATCTCGATACAGCAATACAGATACTCAAAAGTATCTCAGAAATACTATCGCGATACTCTTGTATCGCGATACTGCCCAGCTCTGTAAAAAACGAACAAAACTTGTTGCTGGTGCTGGGGTCCTCGGGCCCCTACGCTCACGAGTCACGCTTGCGAGCATAGAGTTAATATACTTCCGAGATGTGAACATATGTGAACCATATGAATGCCTCGGATTTTCTACCGAAGAAAGGAGGAACAGTGGCGCGCGCCCATCAGTGATGTGACGGCAGCTCGTACGCGCCTGGACGAAATTATTGATGTGGTATTTACGTGCCAAAACCAGCTATGGTTCCCCTAGTGGAGGGCTCCAGAGCAATTATGACCATCTGAGGTTTTTAACGTGCATTTAAATCTAAATACATTGATTTTTTTTTTTTTTTTCATTTTGCCCCACTGAAACGCGGTCGCCGTAGCCGAGATTCGGTCCCGCGACCATACCGCGACCTCGAGCTCCGCAGGCCCAGACGCTAGGCTACCACGGTGGCAGGATGAGGCTTGAGGAAGGAAAACGTTTTATATCGCGTTGTTATAGCAACCGGTACTTTATGGGCAAATCTAATTCAACAGACGGTCACGTGTATGATCGGCGCGTTTTAGCGGCTGTCGGACCATCGGGCAAAAGTCGTTTTTACTTCAGGACCGGACCGGGCCTGAAGCACCGGTCTTCTGGTTGGGTTGGGCTTGTACATTCTCGGTCTTCGTTGTTGCGTTTCAAGATAAGGCGTCGGTGAAGCGCGCCATAGCCGCGGGCATCGGGGCTGCGAGATAACCTTATGGGGAGCACGTGTTCCTTTCACGCACAAGGTCGCGACCACCCTGCCCGAAATCACCTGGGTTTCATTAGGAGACGGCGCGTAACGAGGAAGAGTCGACTCTCTGGCCCACCGAAAAGATACCTGTTATCGACTTGGGGGAGGACAACCTGGCACGCACGCTTCGACCCCTGCTGTGCTCCGGCTGCGAGGGAGCCTCGCCTCCACCCGGCCGCCCCTCCTGTCTTGGAATGGCCCTGGGAGATGGATTAGAAGGCTGCGACGGATGAAACGAGAGAGAGACGAGAGACGGAGATCGGACCGCCAGGGTCTCAGTGCCCGAGTTCGTTGTGCCGATAGTTGAAATGTAAATAAATGTTAAGTTTTCATTTTCAACTACTCGGAGTCGTATACCTAGCAAGCCAAACTTGATCACCTACACGAAAGGCCCACGCGCGACGCTACATCGTACAGACTCGGTGCATGCGTTGCGTATACATAAAGTGTACGTGTCACATATTTTATAGTTGCAGAAAGCAGTCTGTTGTTATAAAGGTCTCTGGCTTGAAAAAGGCGGCTATGTGTACGATTTCCGTGCCGTATGCCATGTGCGCTCAATCAGGAAGCGTCAAGTTTCGCCGTAATCGCGTAACTAGAAGCAAAATAATATCTTCACACCTTCTGGCAGTCGTTCCATAGCTGCCTTTTAGCGGTAAATCATTAGTTCACATGCCATTCTTAAAGAAAAAAAAAAACTGAAGGTCATTTCGCGCCCTGCGTATGTGGATCGCCAGCAGATCTGTAAACGTGTTGCGATCGAAGTATGTCTTATGGGTTTTAAATGCGAAGCATTTCTTGGCGAACTTGAGCCACTTTAGCCGTATCTATCTATCTATCTATCTATCTATCTATCTATCTATCTATCTATCTATCTATCTATCTATCTATCTATCTATCTATCTATCTATCTATCTATCTATCTACATAGCCGCCTACTTCTCGCTGCTCTCCTGCCCGTCTCGTTCACCTGGGTACACCCCAATATTTGGGAGGTAGGGTACCAATGTATGGCGAACATTAATGACTCATTTTTTATGTGTATCACGAAAGCCATTTACTCGTCATCCACGGCGCGATCAACGACTCTGTAATCATGTGTGGCTCATACCAGTAGTGCTCGGCCCACGGCATACGCGACAGGTGTATGAACCTTATAGAACCTTTGCCAAACAAGGACCAACTAATATATACATAATAATCGCCGGGATTGCGGTAAACATACGTATGAAAAGCCGCGACTGCGGGCATCAAACCCGCAGCTTTGAGTGGCCCCAAGTTTTTCTGACCCTCACCACGGTGCATGGCCTCCAGGATCGGCCCACATTTCTCTGTTCAAGCTTGACATAGAACGGCCGGCTCAAAGAACTCCGCTCCTTAGATAGGAAGGGACCACCATTTGTCGTAAGTTGCGGTTGAAATGTAGACATAACAAGCACACACATGCCACCTATGCCAATTAATCGTTAAGGATGGCATCGAAAACGGGCCCTCGAGGTGCCGAGCAAGCACGCTACCACTAGGCTACGGCTGCTTCTCTCGCTCCGTATAAATAAACCTACTGCATCAGCAGTTGTAATGGTGCTTGTGTAACGTGAATTCTGCTTGTAATCAGTGATAAGCGCTATGATATCAACGCATATGGTCTGCTACCATTACGTTTGCTTGTGTGCTGCTTTGCTCGATACTGGAATATTTTAACGAACGACGCATATGATAGCAAGTCAATGTACCGTATAGGGTTTTTTCTTTTTTGAAAAAGCACATGTCTGTGCTTTGAACTTACGCGAGTTTGAACGTTACGTCGTTTCATGAGGTACCATTCATTCGCCACGGTGCTGTCGACGTTCCTGGTTAATCCACGTTAAGAATACTCACGAGTGGGTAAATTCGCTTTGTATAAAAACCTTGATCCTACTCGTACCAGTTGGCTGAATGCCAAACAATTCGTCATAGGCAATTTCCTCGTTGACTGCTTCGCATGACCCCGATTCCCACAGTGCGTGGGATCTGCAGGATTTTTTCATGAGGAAGTCAAGACGCATGCAGTTGATGTTCGACTTCCTTGAGGCCCTTCTTGTACGTGGGTCCTACACCACCTAAGTAAAATACATGCCACAAGATTTAGGGGAATCTGTGCGTGGTGTTCACATGCACGAACAATCAGCCACGTAATGTTTGAGTGCCCCGAGATGCTCACACACATGAACAGCCAACACATAACACACCGCACATGCTTAACCGACAATGGGAGGCAGCCCCGCCACGGTGGTCTAGTGGTTATGGTACTCGGCTGCTGATCCGAGGGTCGCGGGATCGAATCCCGGCTGCGGCGGCTGCATTTCGATGGAGGCGAAATGTTGAGGCCCGTTTACTGTGCGATGTCAGCGCACGTTAAAGAACCCCAGGTGGTCGAAATTTCTTGAGCCCTCCACTACGTCGTCTCTCATACTCAGAGCTGGTTTTGGGACGTTAAACCCCACAACTCATCATCCATCCGCCATTGCCAGATACCAGCCATTCGGGTTGACGTACGGACGACCGTTTAGGCGCTTCTTTATGCTCCTTGTTTCGTTCGCGCATATGCCCAATATTTGGTTGCCGATAAACAAGCAAAAGTGCTATAGTGACGAGCAAATGTCCTTTAAACGCTTGCACTGCGTGCCTAGGGCATTTGGCTGTGATTGACTGCTGACCCGAAAGGCGCGGATTCGACACGCACCCCCGTCGATCCGCGGCGGATCGCAATTAGATGGAGCCGAAATTCTAGAGCTCCTTACACTGTATGTTATTAGTGTATTTCAAAGAATTCAAAGTACACCAACTTGTAATGATCCAGGATATAGCGATCTATCGGTTATAACGAACATATTTCGGTGCACTTAGGATTTTTGTGTGCCCACCATTGAATCTTAGTCCAGATATAGCGAACATTTTTCAAAGCGTCGTACATTTACAACGAACATTTCAAACGCATCCGCGATAAATACATGGTGCGTACGAAGTGAAAAAAAAAAGGAAAAAAGCAAACTAAATGGGCCTTCAAAGCAAGAGATCTCGACGCGCGCTCGCACTTGGCTCGCCTCGATCGCGCGCCTGTTAAATGCTCCATAGTGAAAAAGACAGGCGTGCAAAACACGGTGGCTCTTCGATTTTAGCACTTCTGGCAGCCCGCGGGCTGCCAGTGGGCTGCTAGCGGGTTCAGGCTCTGACAGGAAATCACGTGTGCTGGTAACCCGAGACAACCCGAAGCTGCCCGAGGAATTGTAAAATCGAACGCCTGTCCGGCTTGCATAAATGTAAACAAACATGGCGCACGCCAAAACTTTGCGCCATGCGATCTACTCGGTCCCTTCTAGGTTTCCCGCTTGATATCAACATGTGGCTAGGTTTGCCGAAGAGCTGACGGGATATTCTCCAGCGACTGTGCTTTGCTGTACGATCATGTAAGTTCGCAAGACCTCGCGCGAAACGGCGTTGAACCTGTTAATCGTTGCCTTCGGCGGACAAAACCACCGGCGCGAGGTAAGCTGCCGCGTCGCTAACGTGGACAAGGCAAGCTGACATTTGCAGAACGCAGAAATCGCTACTGTCCGACATGTCCAGCGCCTTGACGCGAGGTCTCGCGAACGTCATCGTGTTTCCGAAAGCGACGGTTTCAGAGATCACATCGCCCGCCGGCACTGATTAGTTCGCTTTCTTCCTTCACTTGACTATCAAGACACAAATAATTGACACATTACGTGCACTTGTGCAAGAAATAAAGTTCTGTATTGCACGTCCCAGTCAAAAAAAGTCAATTGGTCCAACTGGATATACCATTTGTTAGCAAAGGGATCACAAATGGAGTGAACCGGAATCCAACTGGAGTGGTAAACTTCAATGGGACAGTCCAACTGGACTTGACAGTTCCAACTGACCATGCCTGTTGGCACAGAATTTTCCATTTGGCCTCCCAATCGGAATACCTGTAGTCCAGTTGGTTGCAAACGGTCCGATTGGGAACCCATTGAGAACCCATTGGGGCAGCCGTTTTCCAATTGGAATATTTAGATTGTCCAATTGGATGCCCGATTACGGTTGATTCAAGCTTTTCCATCATCAGAATGCTTGAAGATTGCTAAGCCTGGTTGTTTACGCTATATGAATTTGACATTATAGGAGTTGTTGGTAGGGCACTTCTAATTGGGAGTCACTTTTTCATCATTTTGTATGTCTAGTCAGGAGTTAATTGGTTCAACCAGTTGGTTTCAATGGGTCTTCACTGACAACCCAAATGGTTTCAATTGGAAGACACAGAAATGAGAAACACTTTGAAACAAGAAAATAGCCCATATAAATATTTTTGCAGCTGTAACAACATTGATTAAATAAAAGATCTTTGTACTTTACTCCGGTCATAAGACCACAGCATTTATTTCATCTTTGCCTTAACGGATCTGCCAAAAAATTGCCTGTCTTTGGTAAAAACGTGGCACTACCATGCAGGTCAGAATACGCCTGATGGACGTGATCATATCCGATTAGTAAGGTCGGTGGAGCGTCTTTTTTCTTTTTTTTTCCGTTTTGCACTTCTCCACTGGAAGTTTTCTCTCGCGCAGTCAGACTGGGTTGACTGCATGGTTTCTATGGTGTGACAGATGAGATCTGTGTTAATGACCCAAATTCACAAAAAAAAATATTAATATCCCATATTGGGTGACCAGTTGCATCGAACTGGTTTGCAAAAGCAATCCAGTTGGGCAACCCATCAGATCTATATGGCTTACCAATTGGCCACCAGTTATTTCGAACTGGCTACCATTTGAATACAGTTGGGACGCCAGTTGGATTCAACTGGCGCTCCCAATTGGTTATGAATGGTATGTCACCCAAAGGGTGGTGAAAATCCAACTGGTCCAACACCAATTGGTGGCAATCGGAAATTTTCCAATTGGACCCATTTGGTTTTTTTGACTGGGGTATTCGACTCGTTTGAGCCGGTGGTGCCTCTTTGCCAGCAGACGAGTCGATACCTTCAGTCGAATTAGGGGCGGGGCACTCAACTAATGTAGCACTCTCGTACGAGCTAGTCGGTTTCCGCAGGCGCGCTGCATGATATAAATACTGCAGCGTGAAAAGCACACACACACACCCCACAAGAAATAAGCATTTCTCTTCGTCTCTGTTTTGCACACCTTGCATGCGCTAGCACGCGTGTGCACGCCATCAGAGACCTACGAAAAACACACAAACAGCACTGTGGCACGTTTATTAACCATGTCCGCGCATATGTCTATCAACGTTGCAGCTCTAGTTGAAAGTTGAAACACATCGGTTCGATCACAATAACACCCTAGAACTTCCGACGAAGCGGAATGTACTTGCAACTTACCGTCTTTGCAAACTGCACAAGCATGACGTAACACCGCACAAACGGCACAAACGCTAAAAAGACAAAACGGGCACCACCACACGAAGGCGCGCCGCTGCGTGTGCGTACGATGTTCTCAACCTTTGAGACACGAAACATCTGCAAGGCGTGAGTTCGTCATGTTGAACTAAGGAAGTTCGCATGACATTATCAAAAAATAAAAGCTCCAACTGTTCGCCGCACCGCGTGAATGAACCATCTTGCACGGCGGAACGAGCTTCGCGACACAACGTCGAACGTAATTACAGCAGCACTCCGAAGGAGACGTCCTCAAGCACCCGCGAGCGTAATTTCACTACATATCCGGAGAAATGCATAGGACGCGTTCTGCGCCGCCATTGGCCGCACGCGAGCCCCACGTCATGAGAGCCGCCCGCTACGCATTTCCGGTAAGTTTGCTCACACACAGCAGTCGCGCAGTGCCCGCCTCCGACGACGGTCGTCGTTCCTACGAACGCGGAGTGGGGGGAGGAATCCGGCGGTGCGGTTGGGGTTGCGTCGCCTTCGATTCTTCGATTGTTTTCCTTTCGCTGGTGGGTTTTCAAACCTGCGCCAGTTAAGGGTAAACGCGGTGCGCAAGAGACGCTGGTTTGACGCGCCCCGCCACGGTGGTCTAGTGGCTAAGGCACTCGGCTGCTGATCCGAGGGTCGCGGGATCGAATCCCGGCCGCGGCGGCTGCATTTCGATGGAGGCGAAATGTTGAGGCCCGTGTGCTGTGCGATGTCAGTGCACGTTAAAGAACCCCAGGTGGCCGAAATTTCCGGAGCCCTCCACTACGGCGTCTCTCATAATCAGAACTGGTTTTGGGACGTTAAACCCCACATAACAACAACAACAACAACTGGTTTGACGCTTGCTGTGTGAGTGCTAGGTGCCGCTCTTTCATCCTTTTTTTGGGCGCTGAGAGCTGTGGGAAAGGAGGGAAAACAAAGAAAGATGTCGGATGCGCATGTGTGTGTTTTTTGTTTGGTTTTTTCTCTCTTTCGGGGTGAAGTAGAGAATTTATCAAGGGGCTACGAGGCTCGGCGCCTCGGGGGGAACTATTATTACTAACACAACTGCTCCGAAGGAGCCGCTTAATGTTCATTTAAAAACGCAATCGCGTTGGGTCTCAGCGGCGGGCGCGCCAGCGCCCGTCGCTGACGCGCCTGGCTCTGGCAGTAGTGACACGAGCAAAATAGTGAGAGCGCCGAAGGCGCACCGCGAAGCGGCGACGTATGTCAACGGGCCCTCCACTGACACGGGCGAACCACGGACACGCTTAAAATAGCTATATGGCAGGAAATGCGCCGGCAGCGATAAAATGCCGGCAGCCTTCCCGTGCCAGGCTACTCTCTCTGCCGGCTGCCGGCGCGTGCGACTGTAAACATTTACCGGAAATGCGTAGGCGGGCTGACGTGGCCTCGCGTGCGGCCAATAGCGGCGTCTGTGCATTGCTCCGGATATGTTAAGGAAATACGCCACCCGCGATGCAATCCGCCGAGTCCCTGCAAACATGGCGGCACGCGTGCGCGACCATCACATTTTGGCGTCTGCTAGCCAGAGATCAGCCAGAAAGCAGCCAGACCGATTTTGTCCTGGCTGGTTGGTCGGGAACCAGAAGCATGCCCGCCAGAGAAAAACGAACGCCAACCGGAAGTGCGCCGCGCGGTGGGCGGAGCAACCCGAGAAAAACGAACGCGCGCCGGCGGGCTCTGGCAGCCCGCGGGCAGCCAGAAGTGCAAAATCGAAGAGCCCTACGGACACAAGTGGAGAGGAGTGGGCAACACGAACTTCTCTTCCCTTGTGTCTGTGTTCTGCACGCCTGTTATTTTAACTATGGACCCTTACCAACTAGCTCAGCTTTCTGTCCTAAAAGGACCACTTTAAGTGCTGTTGCCTCGAAAAATTCGTCTTTAGGTCCGGTTATTTTCCCGTTTTCACCAGTGGAAACCTTTTCTCAATCGACATACAGCCGTATGTTTACTCTGCGTTACTCACGTCAGGCTTAGAGCGCGCGAAGTTCAACGCGCAAGAAACTCTTCTTTGGACATTAGCTTGATAACAAAAGCGGCTCGTTACCATTTGTACTGAGCTCAGAGCAGATATGACGCACACAGCCCTTAGGCGAGCACGAAACTAGCCCGGGCGAACTCGCTTCAAAGGTGATTCGCCGCCATTTTGTGACGGCGACATTCCGCATCGGACAGGAGGCTGTTGCCAACGCCACTAATGTGGTTTCGGTTTCCCTCTCGATGCCCACGCGCTGTCAGTTTTGGAGCTCGTTCCGTCGGAGGGAGGGGGGCTAGTAAACACACAAAATTCTACCGAAGCTAGCTACCTGCGTGTCGAAGCGCGTGCAAAAGGCCAAAATGTTGAGTACACGACTTCGCTCTGCCCCTCAAGCGTTGCTGTCGCAACTGTCGATCTTTACGCAGTTCGAGCAGTTCGAGTCCTCGTGAACGCGGCACTGCGGTGGTTGTAAACTGCTATAGAGATCGCGGCTCGTCGACACTTCAAACGGTTTGAGCGGTTGCTGATATCGAATCGTCATGATATCCAACATTTGAACATCGTGCCCTGTGGTCGTAGCGACACAGATTTCGGCCCGCTGAGCCTGCAGTGTGGCTGATACCCAAGAGGGGAAAAAAAAAAGACTTTACGGCGAGCGGATATCTTAAACACGTGTCGGCAATGTTTTCGTTTTTTTTCGCCGACTATATGCAATCTCCCGGAAACCAGATACGATACATTGCAACAGTTTAGGACTTACTAGCACGCATTGGGCGTCGCTACACGAAGCGAAAAGTCCCAACTCTTCGCCGGAGGGGTTGTTAACACTTTTCAATAAAACTGGGCCAAGAAAAAACGACTTGGTCGCTAATTTACGCACGTTTTGAAGAGCGAGTCCATATACAACGAAATACTGATATAATGCGACCACTTTTCGTGGCACTTTTGAGTTCGTTATAAACGGGTTTGACTGTAGAATTTTCCGCAAAGCTCCCCGCTCGGGGCATGCCTCGTATCACATCGTGGTTTTGGCACGTAAAACGTTAGGAAGCCACGTATTGTTTCTATGCGTGCATGTTCTCACGAATAGTACCAATGTGCGAGCGTGCTTCTTGCACCGTGCATGGGCAGGTACAGCGCTTTTCTGAAGCATAAACCTGTGTTAGCTATGTGTTAGCCTACATGACGGCTCTTCGAGCCAGTCATGTAGGCTCCCTACTATATTCATCGCACTTTCGCGCCGCTACCAGAGCCGGTGGCTAACCCGGAGAAAAGATGCTAATAAGAATGAGGTTGGCAAAGTTGTGTTTGGACAGTCACTTCCTCGCGAGGATTTATACTGCCGCGTAAAATGGCTGCTGCGGCAAAAATATGCAAGTGCAAATTCAATTAGATAACTAGAAACGTTGCGCTGTGTTCACATTTAACCTGCACATATGCAATCGCGTCAAGATGAACAGTTACATCTACTGAAGTGGCAAATCGCCTGTGCTTGAAGGGAACCGCAAAATACGAACTAGATATCTTGGTGTCGTTTGCACTTATTGGTGCGAAAGAATGTTCTTTTTCTTTTACGTTTTTGCCTCACCTCGCTGAGAACGGCTACGGGCTTCGACTGGTGTCAAATGTTGCGATGGCACTGCAGCGGTTGCTTGCGCCAAGTGATTCATACACCTTTCTCGCCTGAAAGATTAAATAGCCAGGTCGACAAAACCAGTTAACTGATTCCTGCGTTGAAGGGGGCCGTATATAGCTTCAAATCTGCAGTCACATCAGCGCCGAGTGCTAGTGGCCATCGTCCCGCACCGTGCCTGTTCTGTGCCGCCAAGATCATTGTAGCACGCAGGGTAAAACTCGGATTACTTACCTTTCGGCCGTCAGAAGCGCGTTACACTGCACGGAGAACAAACAGTACCCAAACGAGGTACCTGGAAATGCCGGACGGAAAGTGCAGAAGACGGACGTGATTTCACACGGGAGTACATAAAAAATTATGGGTGTCTGCTTTGTATATACCGAAAGGGCAATCTCAGACAGTCTTTTGGAAAATCGATACCCCTTACAGACGGGCAAAAAAGTCCTTTGTAGTGAACCCCTCTTTATACTCTCAAGCATGCTCTCAAGGACCCTGTGCAGAACGTAGTTGCGCCGATGACACGGCAGTACGTGAGCTGTTGTTGTTTTGTTGTTTTGTTGGGTTTAACGTCCCAAAACCAGCTCTGATTATGAGAGACGCCGTAGTGGAGGTCTCCGGAAATTTCGACCACCTGGGGTTCTTTAACGTGCACTGACATCGCACAGCACACGGGCCTCAACATTTCGCCTCCATCGAAATGCAGCCGCCGCGGCCGGGATTCGATCCCGCGACCCTCGGATCTGCAGCCGAGTACCTTAGCCACTAGACCACCGTGGCGGGGCAGTACGTGAGCTCCTTTAGGTGGTTCCTAAGACGAACGCCGCAAGAAAATGGCGCTGCTTGGTAAAGCAGCAAGATAGTGCACACTTTTAAAAAGTTCCGCATTTAATTACCTTTAACGATTGCGGAATGTAAAAATATCGTTTTTATTGCTGATGGCTAATGATGCTGATTGTTCGTTTCACGCGCAATCCCTGCCACGACGAAGAAGCAAATGACACTGCCGGAATCCCGCATGGCGGCGATGTGAGCGTTCGAGAGTGCGGCAAAAATAAATCTTTGCGGCCCGACAAATCTCATTACCGTGACGGCTAAAAGCTAAAGCTTATACACGAGGCAAGAAAATACTTGCGGGGTGTTCTAATTTTGTGAAAAGTTCTCTCTCGTTTACGCGTCGTGTATACGCTGTCGGCGAGAGTACGCCCTTTACGCTCGAAAAGTAGATCGCCGATCTACCTTTCTGCAAAGGAACTTTGCAGGGAAGAAGATACTGCTTTGTCGTGTGTCACTGGGCATGAACGCCTTTCTGGTAGATGTCCCCTTACCTGAAGTACTTTAGTATGCCCGTGTGTCAGCGGTATAATGTGCGTGCGTGCGTGTGTTTTGACAAATCACGAAAGAGACGAGGAGGCGGAGGAATAAACATTTATTTCGGGAAACTGCTATTTCCGCCCGAGGTGAGCGGCTCTCTCATGAAAGAGACGAATACCATTTTTAAGCACAATGCGTGTTAGCAAGTAAGTTTTAGACGTTACACTCAATAAAAAAGCAAACAGTAATGTAACCGAGAGTGAACGATCGAAAACGACACTTGAAGCTTTAGTTTCAGAGGTAATAATTCCAGATACTTGAGCATATCAAGCGACCACGCTATATTAAGTTTGATAAATATGAACTGGGAGGTCCAACGCAGGTTTTTGCGGAATAAAACACCGCGAAACTTGCGCTGTGTATTAGTGTGTAACCCTCTATAGAACACGAAATCGGTTTGTGTAATTACAATCTACATATCATATGGCTTGCTAATTAGGGCAAATATAATTAATTTTACCTTTTGAGTGCTCAGAAGTAGTTATAGTTTGCACTTATTCATTACGAAAGGTTATTTATCCGAGCGAAAGTCACTGGATCTATATGTCTGATGCATTAAGGAGGGAAAAACAAAGCGTTCGTATCGTCTACATATTGTTATGTCAGGTGAGTAAGGAATATTGGCAAACGTACTCGTTTCTCTTCTTTATGGTGATGGGGTTCCACCAGCTAAAACTAATCGTCGTCGTCGTCGTCGTCGTCGTCGTCGTCGTCGTCGTCGTCGTCGTCGTCATCATCATCATCATCATCATCATCATCATCATCATCATCATCTTTTAAGTCCACTGCAGGACGAAGGCCTCTCCCAACGATTTGAAATTCTCCCTATCCTGAGCGAGTTGGTTCCACTTTATGCCCGCGAACGTCTTAATTTCATCGCTCCATCTAACCTTTTGTCTTCCTCTGTTGCGTTTTCCTTCTCTTGGTATCCATTCCGTCGCTCTTACTGTCCACCTATTATCCTTCCTCCTCATGACATGTCCTGCCCAGGCATTTTTTTTCTTTTAACTGATAATAATATCAGCTACTCCTGTCTGTTCCCTGATCCACTCCACTCGTTTTTTATCTCTTAGCGCTACACATGTCATTTTTTATTTCCATTGCACGCTGCGTGCTCCTTAATTTCATCTCTAGTTTTGGGGTTATCCTCCATGTTTCTGCACCGTACGTTATAATACGGTGCAGAAACATGAAAAAACAATAGGTCGGCATAGCGTGAGTAACGATATTTCAATACACAACGCCAACAGTATCCCACACTCTGATGCTGACAGTCCGGTAGTGTTTAACTCATTTTTCACGTATGTCTTTACCAAAGAAGATGACTCAAACATCCCACATGTACCTGATTTTGATTACCGCTACATGGCGCCTGTTGACGTTACACATAATGGCATCGTATGTCTGATAAAGGATCTTAAAGTGTCCTCTTCCTCCAGTGTTGACAATATTAATTCAAAGACACTAAAAAAATACCATCGCTGTCTCCAGCATAACTTTACGTCATATCTTTAGGCAGTCTTTATCAAAAGGTGAGCTACCCACTGATTGGAAAATAGGAAAAGTGGTACCGGTTTTCAAAAGTGGCACTAAACATTCATATGAAAATTATCGCCCCATCTCGCTAACATGCGTCTGCTGCAAGATGCTTGAACATATCATCGCATCGCATATCTACAATCATATCGAATCCAATCGCTTCTGCTTCCCTAATCAGCACAGATTTAGAAAAGGACTTTCCTATGAGTCACAGTTATTTGAATTCACTACCGACGTGCATCACAACACGAACATTAGTTTACAAACCGATTGCGTCTTCCTGGACTTTTATAAAGCATTTGATCGTGTAATATATAAGCTTTCTGCGCTCAAACTGGATTTGCTTACACTGACGTGGATCCGCAACTCTCTTTCTCGTCGCCAGCAGTTCACCGTTGTTAACAATCACAGCTCTCCTCCCTCTGACGTCATTTCCGCTGTGCCGCAAGGCAGTTTTCTCGGTCCATTACTCTTTTTAATTGACATTAATGACCTGCCATGTAACGTCTCATCTTGTATACGCATATTTGCCGATGATTACACAGTGTATCGCTCAATAAAGAGTACCGATGATCAGCTGTCACTCCAGAATGACCTGGATCGCATTGCCATTTGGTGCATAACGTGGTTAATGGCACTCAGTACCTCGAAATGCAACATTATCTCTTTTACCAGAAGAGAACTTCCTTGCTTGTTTCCTTACAACTTTAACGACAATCCATGGGCTAGAACCACACGATATAAGTATATAGGCGTTCACCTTACACCTCAACTTTCCTGGGTCGATCATATAACCACCATTTCTGGAAATGCCTCAAGGTCACCAGGGTTTCTTCGCCGCAACCTTCAGTTCACCACCCCTCACGTACGTAAACAAGCCTATTAAATATTTGTCAGACCGCAGTTGGAATAAGCTTCGTCCATCTGGTCACCTCATCAGAATTACTTAACAGACAAGTTGGAAGCAATCCAGAACAGAGCTTTTATTTATTTATTTATTTATTTATTTACACATACCTCACACATACCGTGTGAGGTATGTGTAAATAAATAAATAAATAAATAAATAAATAAATAAATAAATAAATAAATAAATAAAAATACAGTAATTAAATATTTATCGCTTTAGTGACAGTGGCAAGTTTGCAGTCATAAGTTGAGAATGTTTCCCGAATGCGCTCCATCCCATTCTTATTCTGCGGAGGACTCCCTTTTCATGGGTAGGCGTTCCTGTTAATAACTGCCCCAGATATACGTATTCGTTCATACATTCTAAGGGTTCATTGTTAATATTAAATTCCTGTTCCTTAGCTAGAATGTTGATAATAATTTTGGTGTTTTGCCTATTCATCTTTAGTCGTATTTTAAGACTTTCCCGGTTTAGGTCCTCAATCATGTTTTGTATAGTTCGTTACCGTCATTGCTAAAGAGCACAACCTCGTCTGCAAACTTTAAATTGCTGACATATTCTCCGTCTATTCTAATTCCCTCTTCTTCCTAGTCTAGACGTTTGAACACTTCTTCTAGGCATGCAGTGAATAACAACGGGGATATCGTATGTTCTTGTCTGACTCCCCTCTTGAACGGAATTTTTCTACTCTCTTCATGCAGGAGTAGTGTGGCTGTGCAATCTTTTTAGATGTTACTCATGGTTTGCACGTATATGTCAGGCATAGCTTGTCGACGCAAAGCTTTTAGAACTGCTTGTATTTCTATATGGAATCAAATGCTTTCTTGTAGACTACAAGGACCATATAAAACTGTTGTGCACCTTATGGCTAGGCGTTGGTCAAGCCCTGATTCGACAAGAAAAACTGCTGTGGTTTTACGTGCGAGAACCGCGATATGGATATGAGGTACGCGGCATAGTGGAGGATCTTCAACGTGAACTGACAACGCATATGGTATACGCGGCCTGTATCATTTTCGCCTCCATCACAAATGTGACCAGTCGTGGGCCGGAATCCCATCCTGTTACCTGAAAAATGCTAATTGGACTAGATTCTCCTTAAAACATAGCTTGCCATTGCCGATCATTTAGTCTAACCACGGAAAACAGACAGCGTTCCTTCCTAGTATTCATTTTCGTAACCGATTACCTATGTTTATTAAAAGATGCCTTGCCCCATTTTAACAATACCTAAAGCGGCTGTAATAACACCTAAAGTACAGTTGAAGAAGCATTTATTCCAAGTTTTACGCTAACCATTGCGTTGCGTCATCTTTCTTTCTCGAGGACTCGGGTTGCGCTTGTGATCCCCAGTCATCGAGTTCAGAAGCGCTACCAATAAGTTATCCCGGTCACTGTGTCGACGTCTGGAGAGCGATCTCGACAGATACTCGTCTCGATGCACCGTATAGAGAGCCGTATGAGCATGACTTGTATTTACTGCGGCCAGATCGCCAAGTACTTTTTATTTATGTCAGCAGTGGGCTCCTTCCTCGAAGGAGTCTTCTTGTTCAAGAGGGCCTCCCATCCACTCGTAAGCCACGGACATAGTATAGTTCAGCTAGTATCGTATAGTATAGTATAAGTATACTTTAGCGAAGAGGGTTCCAGCCAACTACTTTGACGAGTACCGAAAGGCTGACGACACACCGCTGTTCATAGTTTATTCCAACGTGATATCCAAGTTCTACCGCGCATGTCTTTTAGTATGCTCACCCAAACACTGTCTAAAATGAGAGGTTGGATGAAGTCGGCCTTAATCAGGTAGTCCGTACGCTTTCTGATGAGATGGATCGAGGTGTGCTGTAGGCGCAGGCTGGGAGCGCTTTTCTTATTCTTCTTCTTTTTTTTTTTTACGAGGAAAGAAGATGTGCTTGCTCTGTTCAACTTTCTGACTCGTGGAAAGCATGGAAAGTCGATGGCTAAATGACCAAGTAATAGCTACAGCGATTCTCTCTTTTGTCCACACGAAGGCAACTTCAACTATATATGTATTTCCTCACGGCAAGAAATAAGAAAGAAACGTCAGTAGCCCGGAGCAGTTAGTTTCAGCTGCTAAATTCTCCATCTGCGAAGATAAATGTAAACGGATGTGGCGAGCGATTGCCGACAGTGTGTTCGGTGGCAGTGCACGATGAACAGCACAGCAGACGCAGCGACGTTCGCATAAACTCGAGAAAATGCCAAAATCATGCGCTGACCATGTTTCGTCGCGAGGTCTTTCAAGAGGTTCGACTGCGCTGATTGTACGCAACACTTTAGACATTTTTTTTTAAAACTATGGTAGCACAAGGTAACGGGACACAAGGAGAACACGGAGAACACACACACAGCGTTACACAGCGGTACTGTCGTATTTCACGCTTACCAACTACATCACCGAGACAAAAAATCACTACCAACGTCTAAGGTGTAAAGTTGCAAGGCGGGCTTGTTGGCATGGCATTTTTTGAAAACTATGGTAACACAAGGTAATGGGACACAAGTAACGCTGTGTGTGTGTTCTCCGTGTTCTCCTTGTGTCCCATTACCTTGTGCTACCATAGTTTTCAAAAAATGCCATGCCAACAAGCCCGCCTTGCAACTTTACACCTTAGACGTTGGTAGTGATTTTTTGTCTCGGTGATGTAGTTGGTAAGCGTGAAATACGACAGTACCGCTGTGTAACGCTGTGTGTGTGTTCTCCGTGTTCTCCTTGTGTCCCGTTACCTTGTGCTACCATAGTTTAAAAAAAAAATGTCTAAAGTGTTGCGTACAATCAGCGCAGTCGAACCTGTGCTACCATAGTTTTCAAAAAATGCCATGCCAACAAGCCCGCCTTGCAACTTTACACCTTAGACGTTGGTAGTGATTTTTTGTCTCGGTGATGTAGTTGGTAAGCGTGAAATACGAGTCGATCCACGCGATAGTGCAATACTAGGTCGACCGGAGGAAGAGGTAAAGCATGGATAACAGTTCTGTAGTTCACTCTAGCATGGCTTCCCATGAAAAAATACTCGGTACTGACCCGGCCCTGTATTGACTCCTTCCCCAGTACGTTGGCCGAATGCCCATATTTAAGCAGGTGTGCCACAATAACGACGCTTCAAGTGCACATACCATGGCTTAACATTCATATTCTCATATTGATGGATGAATAAACAAAATTTAATGAAGTCCTGCCATATATCTGCCATATTTAGGACAAACACGTAAAAGAGGGAACCTGGGGAAGAAGTAGAGGAGCTATATACAATTCATTCTGCTTATTCCATTCTCATTGACAATTCACATTTTATTCATAACGCTTCTTATCCAATGCACCGTGTGGGTATGTGCCAATGCAGAGGGAAACAACAACAACAACAACAACAACAACAACAACAACAACAACAACAACAACAACAACAACAACAACAACAACAACAACAACAACAACAACGACGACGACGACGACGACGACGACGACGACGTAAGAAAAATAAGACTGCGTGTATTTACGTTAAGCGAAGTTGCCGAGCGCATGAGCGGAGCTATAGGCAGAAACCTGGAGTTCGCGCTCGAACACCCCCTACTATAGCCTATGGCTATGGGCAGGGGGAGGACATTTTTATAGAACCAATGGGGTCAATTTTTGGAAGCGATCGTAGCGCCGTCTGGCTGTTGAAGGCACTGACACTAGCAAATAAAAATGTTGTTTTGCTAACACTTTGAACAGTTTTGGCTATTTTATGCTTGCAATTAATTCAAGTTTTGGAACTGTAAATTTTGTTTGTATAATTTATAACTGCTTAGAAAGTTAAATACGTTTTAAAATTGCAAAGGGCGCCTTCGAAGCGTCAAAATGGCGGCTGGCGACCGGCACAAACAGACGATATGCCGTCGTCGTCTGCTATACTGTATCGCGGGTGCTCCCTCGGTCGCTACAGGCAGGTACCCCGAAAATTTCTCTCGTTTGTATAATGTAATTGCATCCCGTTTTCATGTTAGAGACTTAATTATAAGTATCTTGCATTATACTTACTTGGAAGGTTACCGCTGCCGTAAGGACGAGCAGAGCCACAACATTGTTCATACAAACTGGCGGCAAGTAAACTGCTTTATTGTAATGACATCGATGTTCACATGAAATGACGGACAAGTGAGTAGTGTTTTACGAGATGCACCGGCGAGTATCGTTCATAATCGTTCATATGCAAAAAGGTACGTACTATGTGTAGCCCCACCACAGGTATCCGGAGTACAGCTGTCCACCGCTGAAGGAAAAAATATATAGAACTGCACGAATACGTGTCAGCAGAGTACACCATTAAAGGGCAACTCCGGCGGTTTTTTCACCATGTCCTGATATCAATGTTTCCGAATGGTACTGGTGGTCCTATAACCGCCAGGGTGGTTCAGTTTGTTCAGAAACGCACCAATAATTTTAAATAATCAACTGAAAGTCGTCTTCAAACCGAAACCGAAACGGGTAGACGCTTCGCGGAGAATGTGCGGTGACGTCACAACCTTCCCGTCACCGGAAATATGGAACTGGCGCCAAAGAAATTCCAGTGGCGAGGTCATGCAACGATATATTGAGTTATGCCAGCTTTTCTGATCTTGACAGCGACGATTTGAGGGCTGAAGTATCACCGTTTTGCTTTTGAAGGCCCGCTGGCTCGGGTAGGCAGCGCGGAGGTGATGACGTCAAAAACACAGGGTGGCCCGTGTGAGAATCCGCTAAAAAATTTCAAAATTCATTTACAGGAAATCTAAATGACCTACTTCCGCCTGGCTTGGCATGTATTATTACGGTACCGAGAAGAATATATATTGAAAATTTTATAGAGATCAGTGGACACTGAAAAATCGCCGGAGTTGCCCTTTAAGTCCCCGCACCTTTGCGATGATGTCGTATGACTCCGTTCATAGTACGAGTATCTTGCAGCTCGATTTGAACATAACTGCGTAACTTTCACAGGCGTCGAATGGTGCGTGCGCCACTGTCAGTCTTCTGGTACTCACTGCCCGCGTTCGCTCCGTCGTCACCCATTCAAGAAGTTTCATTATTTAAAACATTTCAGCATTCGTGCTCAATACGCTTCGCGTGACTTAAAATTAAAGGGCAGCTATTCTTTTATGCGAATAAATTTGAAGTTCTACAAATAAAGTAGGCAATTTAAAGGCTTAGGTGGCGTTTCGCTTGCTGCTGCCGGCGGTGCGCTGTCGTCACCTCGATGGTGGCGACACGTGAGAGCGCGGACGCGCAACTCGCAACATGTCCCCCCCCCCCCCCCCCCCCCTGCCCCTGCTATGGGTCTCACCAGTGTTGTGGATTTACAGGAACTGTATCTTAAATAACGTAAATGAAGTCTTGAAGTACTGAGTCGCATATCGAGACGAGAACTTCAAGCGATGCTGTCACTTTCGCGTCACAGCAGTTTGGCACTTTGCCAACTGTGCTATAGTTCGACGGTACGGCGGGAAACAAGCCCTGTCAATCAGAGACGCGCCCAACGCCCATCTCTTGAATGGTCGCGAAAGTGTCAGTGTCGCCGCCGAAAGTGATCATCTCGGAACACTGGCAGTTTTCAGTCATATTCCTTCACACTCGCGATCCTCGTACGTGATTGCGCCGCAGGAGCAGAGTCGGCCGATCCAGCGGGCATGCGTAGAGTGACGCGAGCCAATAGGGTCCTAAACTAAGGGCTCCATCCTACGAGGAAGGCCTCTTATCCCATTTTAAATAAATGTTTTCTCTCTCTCTCTCTCTCTCGGCCAAGAAGCTGAGCGCAAGCGGCAGCGCCGCCACCACGATCTATTCTCTTTGCGATGGCATTTGCCATGGTGTGATAATCAGCTTCGATCGGTTACCAGCCACCTCAGCATGGATGAGTATCCATCAAATTCTTGTGTATAGCTGGAAACAAGCTCTAATGACAGCGCACTAGCTCGCGCGCTTTGAGACTGATGCCGCGGATATTTATCATGCTGATTTTTGAGGTGGAGGAGGTTGTTGTGAATAATGCGTTATGAACCACACTATCCCGGACCACAATACGGCTTTTAACGGATGAGCTGTTTAAGGGGTTGATCCCTGTGGGGAGTCATTCGCATTTAACAGCGGAGCTGTCACGCAGAATGAAAAAAAAAAGTTTTCATGCCTTTCATTCACTGTACCCACACTGCTACATGATAGTGGAGGAGGTTGTTGTGAATAATGAGTTATGAACCACACTATCCCGGACCACAATACGGCTTTTAACGGATGAGCTGTTTAAGGGGTTGATCCCTGTGGAGCGTCGTTCGCATTTAATAGCGGAGCTGTCACGCAGAATGAAAAAAAAAAAGTTCTTTATGCCTTTCATTCACTATACCCACACTGCTACATGATAGTGGAGGAGGTTGTTGTGAATAATGCGTTATGAACCACACTATCCCGGACCACAATACGGCTTTTAACGGCTGAGCTGTTTAAGGGGTTGATGCCTGTGGAGCGTCGTTCGCATTTAATAGCGGAGCTGTCATGCAGAATGAAAAAAAAGCTCTTTATGCCTTTCATTCACTATACCCACACTGCTACATGATAGTGGAGGAGGTTGTTGTGAATAATGCGTTATGAACCACAATATCCCGGACCACAATACGGCTTTTAACGGCTGAGCTGTTTAAGGGGTTGATCCCTGTGGAGCGTCGTTCGCATTTGATAGCGGAGCTGTCATGCAGAATGAAAAAAAAAAGTTCTTTAAGCCTTTCATTCACTATACCCACACTGCTACATGATAGTGGAGGAGGTTGTTGTGAATAATGCGTTATGAACCACACTATCCCGGACCACAATACGGCTTTTAACGGCTGAGCTGTTTAAGGGGTTGATGCCTGTGGAGCGTCGTTCGCATTTAATAGCGGAGCTGTCATGCAGAATAAAAAAAAGCTCTTTATGCCTTTCATTCACTATACCCACACCGCTACATGATAATGATTATGCGAAGGACAAGATGCAAAATAGATAAAGAAATTAAGAAAGGAAGAACGGAAGGAAGGAAGCAAGTGAATTTAAAAAAGGTACATAAAAGTACATAAAAAAATACAACTTTCGGGTTGCGCAGAAGGGAAAAGCAGACTCGCGCTTGCACTTGACCCAATGCCCACACCCTTGCACTCAGACCATTGACACATGACAGCGACAGTGATAGCGCTATGTGATAGTGGTAGCGAACTTGACACCCTTGGCCCAGCTCAGCTGTTTACTCCGATTTCGGAGGCGTGAAACTGGCTTTACATTTAGGTACGTATATATATATATATATATATAGCGCCACGATAGTGGCGAACCCTTGCGAGCAGGGAACGTCGAGCTTATTTCTTCAGTACACCAACAAAACGGCCTTATTCAAATCAGTTGGCTGTTTACGACAAGCGTTTCACAGACGTAAGCCGCGTGAGAACGTAATAACTGCCGTGCGAGACAGAGCAGTTCGAGCCCACATATAAGGGCAAGACGCGCAATATCCGGTTGCCGAGTCGCATTGATGGATTCGCCGCCGCCATTGTTGCGGCAGCCGTACCGTATGGGCGGGCGTGCGCGAACAAGGCCTCGCAAGACACAGTACGGCCGAATCCCCTAGCCAGTATTTTATTTATGAACTCTCACTCACACACAAGAACAAAACCAAGAGACATGGGGCGTGGAGCAGTGCAGACACTGCCACTGGTGGGATGCGTAAGGCACCTTGTGTCGGGGCACACAGCAGGAGGAACTCAGTGCAGCAAAAGAGGCGCTGAGTTGTCGGAGACACTTTCGGGTGGTGTCTAGGGCTGCTATGCCATGTCGTTGGAACCACTGGATTGCCTTTGCTTAGATGAGCCGGTTGCAGAGCGGTTGTCGGTTCCGTCGCCATCCCTTGTTATGGTCACCATGGGCTGCTGGCGGCGACGGCGCACGAAGCGCACAGGGCGGCGGCCGGTGGTCAGAGAAGCAGTGGCATCGGCGGCCTCCTCGGCTGCATCCTCGGCCGCGGTGGCGACGCCGAGCACGCGTAGCCACTGCACCAGCGCTTCAGTGGTCTCGACGTTCTGCAGCATTAGCCATTTGGCCACGTGTTGAAGCCAAAGCACGTTTGTCATGGGCTTGAACCGGAAAGCGAACGTGCTGCAAGGTCGCCGCCACACCCGAGAGGGGAGAAGATGGGAAAGAGTGAAACGTTTTATAGTCAGTTGTTATATACACCCCTCCCCAACATCTTCCCCATTCCTGCCTACCAGTTGTCGAATGCGGGGATATGAGAACCTCTACTATTTAAAGCGGACGCTATCGACTGCGCACCGAGGCAAAAGTATGCAGGCAAGCCAAAACATTGAGGCAAATTTTTTTCAGCACACAATTCACGTGATTACTTTTTTTAACGTTTCCCCCACTCCTGCTGAGGAGATTGTTCTTAATGTCCAGCCGTGTAGCGTGGTAGATTCTTAGCTGTGCCAGCCTTCTGTGCAAGGCTTTCGCGCTTGTGCGCAAGCTTTGCAGAGAAGGTTGTTACCACTGAGTAAAATCTCGTCAAAGCAGTTTTTGTATCGCGCCGCATGCATAGCCGTATCTACCGAAAGAAAGGGGGGTGGGGGGAGGGAGGGCGCTGAGAAAGTCTCCTTCAAACGTCAAGTTACTCTCTTACCTGACCTATATACGTCCTAAACTAGAATACGCCTGCGTCGCCTGGGATCCGTATACTAAAAACAATATAAAAAAACTTGAAAGAATTCAAAGAAAATCGCTTCGTTTCATTTTCTCCAAATATAAACGTTCGGACTCCCCGTCTCAACTTATGTTGTCTAATGACATTCCTTCTCTTCAGCTAAGAAGACAGAACTACCGACTCGATTTCCTACGTAATCTAATCAACCACAAGTTCATCCTCGACCCTTCACTTTATGTAAGTCCTCTTCTTACAAGGCAAACACGACACCATCGCACTGACGCACTAACACCTATCTATGCTAGGACAGACGCATACAAGTTTTCTTTTTTTCCACGGACCGTTTAAGAATGGAATTCTCTGCCCTCACCGTAGAACTTGTGATTATCTGATTTACATGTGCGTTTCTGTGCCTTTTCTTTATATTCTTTTGTATTCTACTACGTTCTTTTGAATTGTGCTTATGCGTATGAATGTATAAACATTTCTTATAGTTGTTGGTTTTGTGAACACTTATGTATGCCCGTCCTGCAAGGACCACAATGTGGTCTGCAGTATGTACTAAATAAAATAAATAAATAAACTGACCCCCCTCCCCACATTTCCTTGCTTCCCGCAAGGGCATACCGGTCGTGCAGCATCACTGCTATGGCACGCGACTACGGCTCTTCAACCAATGAGGAGCTCGAAATGCTGCCATTGCAATCCGCCGCGAAGTAAAAAAAAGTGCGTGACTCAATACGTCAGCATGGCATTTTCCTTCTCCTCCACTATACCACTGATTTTCATGCTTTACTTTTGATTTGATTGATTTCTGGAGTTTTACGTCCAAAAACCACGGTATGATTACGACAGACGCCGTAGTGGAGGGCTCCGGAAATATGGACCCCTTCACGTGCACTGACATCGCACAGCACACGGGCCTCAACTTTTCGCCTCCGTCGAAATGCAGCCGCCGCGGCGGAAACTGGATCCCGCGATCTAAGGATCAGTGACAAGCCACGTACTAGTGGCTTCGAGATCGAATACAGTTGGCGCCTAGCGGCAAGTCGGCGAAGCTCCCAAGTGTGGATACCTCCTTGCGTCGTCTGCTAGCCACTGCGCTTTTACGTGCGCGCGTACGCTACACATGTCCTCCAATATGTTTGTTCCCTGAGCCGGTGCAGTGTTAAATGCTTTCATGTATTCTTATCCGAGCATAAAGGTATTATAGTATTATTTGAGCGCTACAGTCTTTGCTCTTTCTTAAAATCACTGAGCGCCTGTGTCGTTTGCGTGCTATGCCATCGTCGCACCACCGTTTCGGCGTAGTTATTTCAGTTTGGCTGCTGCTGTGCATTTCAAGCATACGGCAAAGTGCACTTAGCGTCCTTCTGAACAAGGGAAACATCAACGTGTAAATGCAGCGCTGCTGCGATATCGTCTCGCGATATGTGATTGTGAGCATCACGGAATATAGCCGACGTGTCTCGCTTGAAGAACACATCTTTTTTATGTGCATAAAAAAAAACACCTTTTGTTGTCACGGTCACACAAGTAATCATGCGAAAAAAGCAAAGTGTTTGAGTATTAAAACGTTTACTCAATGTCGGCGTGTGTCAGTTATCGCGATAGTCTCAAGCGGCGCATACAGTCACGTAGCTTGAGTAACTGAGCCAGTCAATTGCCCTGCGTTTCATGCAACATGAAATGCGAGGCATTTAAACGCAAGTACGCATGTAAGCGATAGAGCGGTGTACACAAGCTGCTACTTCAACTCAGTGCGCAGTAACAGTCCTTTTTTGTTGTTGTAGCCAATAGGGAAAAATGAGCGACAGCACACAGAACTCTTTCAGTCGCGTAACATCACTGCCAACATTATCTGTGGTGAAAGAAAAATAGATGGAGAGAACTGCCAAGGCATTAAGTCAAAGTGTTAGGCTGGGTGGTGACAGGGTCCCCTTGAATGGCATATCACGCTTCCTTCACGTGCAATAGAAACGTTTTGCGTGCTTCCTGCACTGACGTGAGATTAAAGGAGGCATCTATTATCGTTTGACAGAAATTAATGCTTTCATTTAGCTATGTAACTGCCTCAAACCGCCCACAAGCTGTGTTTGCTGTGTATATTTCAATGCGCGCGGCCGAACACATATCCACACTCCCGTGGTGATGGTGCTGCCATCTACATGTCGATCTCGAGGCCAATAGACGACCGTCGCGGGGTCACGCTTCATGTTTGTTTTAGTTATCTTGCATACGAAACATGCAGATGGTCAAAGAGATGGTCCCTGGACTGATGTATGTGGACGCCGTAGACAATTCGAAGAGATTTGCAGAAACACGTGTGTCTATGACGTCACACATCTAGGCCTCCATTTAATCACAGAAAAATCGGGAATTGGTGATTTTCATTGAAGAAACGAGCACTGATGTGACATCAAATCCAAAAGAACACCATTCCCCAAGTCGAGCAATACGAATGCCAATGTGCACACTACAATAATGAATGCAAAACATATGCAAGCATCCACCAAAGTAATAGGACATTAGGAAAGTAATGCGCGAAAGGCAGCAATAAAAGAACACAGGGCGCCTTGGGGTTACAATAAATGCTAGGTGTTGCGTGGAATTACCCGCTATGGTGGTCCAGTGGTTATGGCGTTTGACTGCTTATCCGAAAGACGGGGTTTGATCCCGGCCGCGATGGCCGCATTGAGAGAGGCGAAAATGGTAGAGGCCTGCATTCTCTGTGTTATCAGTGCACGTTAAAGAACCCCAGAACTCAAAATACCTCGCGCCCTCCACTGCGGCGTGCGTCAATTAGATCGTGGTTCTGGCGCGTAGAACCCGGGCATTTATTATGTAATGACACTAGCGCTAATATTAATGACACCAGCGCTAACGTTCGCGAAGGCAGTCCTGTGCTTAAAAATCTGACCTGTCATATGGCCACTAAGCTACCACGGCAGATGACATTCGTATGCGGGCTGTCAAGTACATTGAGAGAGCGCGTTTACGGGCTAGCTTGTTCATGCTTGCACGTTTGATAAGCGTACCCCGACAGATAGGGCAATGGAGTAAAATCGAGGCATGCACTACGTCGTCAAACTTGCACTAATGTCATATACGCATACGCTATTGCAAGCGGTAATGTAAGGTGCGCGGTATTAGTCAGATAGGTTATTACGACTGAGCTCTGCCAATGTTAGGCTCCTCTGAAAAAAAGATATTTATTGTAAGCCAGGCCCCGACACAGCATATCAAGTCGCCATTTCTGTTTTCCGGGACATTAAGGGGAACTCATTTTGATAAAACTGGATGAATAATTTCTGGGGTTTTACGTCCCAAAACCACGATATGATTATGAAAGACGCCGTAGTGGAGGGCTCCGGAAATTTTGACCACCTGGGGTTTTTTAATATGAACTGACATCGCCCAGTAACTGGCCTCAACGTTACGCCTCTATCGAAATGCAGCCGCGGCGGCCGGAATTCGATTACGCAACCTTCGCATCAGCAGCCGAGTGTCATATCCACTATAGACCACCGTAGCGAAGCCAAGACCGGAGAAAGGCGAAGTGTTACCGATATGTCGTCACTCTGCCGCCCACCCAAGAGAGAGAGAGAGAGATAATGGGCGGAAGGCAGGGAGGTTAACCCACCCAAGATTTTGCAGAAGGTATACGAGCCGAGTATAGCCCAGCTGAAAACAATCGTACACCATGTCTGTCTCAAAGATGGATGACTCACCCCAGGATGGAAGCAATGTTGCTGAACACGACAATCTCCTCTTCGTTCGTGACCAACTCACAGTGGCGGCTCAGTTCAGTGTATTCTGGTTCCCCGTCTGCGCAGTGAGACGAAGAAGAAAGATACAATGAACTTGCATTATTCTGGCGGAATGGATGCGTATTTTATTGTGATGAACGAAATGTACTGCACCACGAAAGGTATCGTGGACCTTTGTGTCACGATATTTATTTCATTGTTCTCCTCTCTTGTAGTGTTCAACTTTTCAGTGTTCGTTTTCGAGATGTTATATGTCCACTAACGCTAGCGAAAGAACTGTTGTCCATGACGTCGAAACGATCACACACACACACACACACACACACACACACACACACACACACACACACACACACACACACACACACATATATATATATATATATATATATATATATATATATATATATATATATATATATATATATATATATATATATATATATATATATATATATAGTGGCCAGGCTTATGACAAAAATGGAGCGCGGATAGGACACACAAGGCAAGGAAAGTAGACGAGACAACCCGCTGTGTCGTATTTTTGCCTTTCTATGTGTCCTGTCAGGGCGCGCTCCGCTATTGCCACGCTTCCATTACAAGTCGCCCACGTCTTTACTGGCATGAGTTAGCCCAGGTGGCTGATTCACACGAACGCGAATCGCAATGTTCCCATTGCAGCTTTTGGCATACGTGCAGTCCGTTCACTAGAGAGCACTTTCACGCAACGCGCACTGCCACCGAGATAACCCCACGTGGTCTAACGCAGAATCTCAAAGCGCCGGCAACTGCGGCAAGAACGAAAGAAAACGGCACACGATGCACGTGTCCAACATGTCAAAGGGCTAGGTGCCTTTGACACGGAAGATGCGAATCCGCTGCAGTGGTCTAGAGGTTATGGTGCTTCAATGCGGCTTTTAAAAATACGCGGGTCCCAAAGCGACCGGGGCGGTCCCATAAACGTGCATGTGTGGAACATATTGGGCTACTGTACCGGCAGACAGAGATTCGGTGCTGTACCATCGGTCACGCATTTCATTTTATAAGATGATCATTGAGGCGACGTAATAACGTAAAAACATTGAAATCTTATAAGTTAGGTAATGCATACTTCGCATTAAAGACAGAAACGAGACACGCCTTTAACCTCGACATCGAAAAGAGTCGGCGCCTAGCGGCGGACGGACGAAGCTCCAAAGTGTGGATGGCTCCTCGCGTCGTCTGCTAGCCACTGCGTTTTTGCACGCTCGCGTACGTCATCGCTGAGGCTCGTGTACTGACATCGCACATTACACGGGCCTCAGCGTTTCGCCTCCACCTGAATACAGCTGCCGCCGCCGGGATTCTATCCCGCGACCTTCGGATCAGCAGCCGACTGCCATAGCTATTACACTACCGTGGCGAGGCTTCAACCGAATGTGCAGTAACAACCTTTTTCCCTTCTGCAGCCAGTTGTAAAAAACGAGCGAGAACTCAATACTGAACTTAATTCACTCACGTTGCACCCCATTGCTAACATTGTGGACAAAACAAAACTTAAGCATGATAAAAAATAAAAAATAAAGGACGGAAAAAAAGAGGCGGTAGCGACTAGGAGTCCGACTGTGAGGTTCGGTGATGCTAGTGTCCCGTAATGGGAACGTTCGCATGTAATAGGAGCGTTCTGCGTGCTTCAAGCACTAACGTGATATTGGGGCATGTCTACTATATGACACTTGACTGCAAAAAGTCACAGTTCCGCCGCAAGGGCGAAGCAATGAACGCGATAGCAAAAAACTGTAATGCTATACGAAGTGAGGCTCGCAGCTTCAGGAGCAATATTAATTGTAGCAAACACGCACTTGCTAAGTGAGCGCCTCCCGTGGGCAGCGCGTGCTGGTACGAAGGGCTTTATACGTTGTGTGTCACAAAGCTGCACATACAAAGCTATAGGGGAGGCCGCTAAATGAACAAGACAGAAACGAACTGCGCGAAAAACACGGACGAGGAAGACACACGCACAAGCGCCTCGTCCGTGTTTTTCGCGCAGTTCGTTTCTGTCATGCATTACCAACTCGCCCAGCGTTCTATCCTTCTAAATGAACAAACAGAAGATGAGCGCGAACTATCAAGTGAAGCACGCACGAAACGAACGCACAGATATACACCGAACGCGTGCGCGAATAAGCTGTCACAATGGATACTCTCAGTTTGAACAGCGCTCCTGTTGCAAAGGCGGCCGAAGCAGCGAAGTAAACTAGCGTGCTTCAAGTGTCGAGCTGTGACACTTGATAGTTCGCACTCATCTTCTGTTTGTTCGTTTAGCGGCGTCCCTTGAGCTCGAGTGACTTTCGTACGCTCCCGTAACATCAGCGCGGACATCACGGTCAAAGCTCGAAACATCCCTCTTCCTCTCACCACGAGACAACAGCGCGAGCAGACAGCGGAAGGGCAAGGCCCTGCGCAAATAGAAGAAGCGAGCGAGCTGGCCGACGACTTTTATATGCGCCCGCTGCGCTCCTCGCGCCATCTCGCTGGTAATGAAGAAACGCTTATAAGCGCCTGCCGTCTCTGATTCCTGCCAGCGGTAAAAGGTGTGTATATAAGGCTCGCCGTTAGCTCCCTGAAAGATCTGCTCTTCGTGGCGTAGTGGTTAGCGCCACGTGCTGCGGGGCGAGATGTCCCTGGTTCGATTCCATGCTTCGGAAGCATTTATCTGACTTCTTTTTCTTTGGGACTTTCATATATATATATTTATACGGTTCATGACGGCGGCGACGGGGACGGTAAAAACCTGCCAAGACTGCCCATATAATTGCTATCGCAATAATAAAAGCTTACATTTAGCTAGCACTTGTCTGAAACCGTTCAAAACATTGCGCTTGCGCCACTGTGCACATTTCAATGCGCGCCGCCGACCGCATATCCACACTAACGCGGTGATGGTGCTATCCTTGTAGGTCGATCTCGAGGCCTATAGGGGACGGTCAATTGGACAGCTCACATGGAGCTTTGCGCGAAGTACGAAACAACAACAACAGAAGTAATGCCGGCGTTCTACGTGTAGCAGCGTGGTACTGCCAAGCGTAGAAAGTAACCATGTATGTTGAAATGCGGTCAATAACGCGTGGTTTACAATGACGACGTTGGACCAAGGCGCACTTTCTCAACGGAACCTCGACGCTGCCTCATCCCTTGGCGCAAACTCAAGGCGGGAAATTCAGAACCATCGTCGAGAGTTCAACCGGGAATGATGGGATAACAATCTACGCTGTGTCTCTTTGTATAGTGGCCCGTTGTCAAAATTTCGAATGATTCTCTTAATATTTATGACTAATATATCCCGCCTCCGTGGCCATCCCTCTTAATTTAGGAGTTTTTGTTTTTGGAATAAAGCCTCACTTCGTTTTACGACTTAATATTTGCAGTAATATACACTGGTTACGATGATGCTGATTTATGAAATGTGGTTGTGCAAGGGTCTGTGATGGCCAGGGAGCCCCACTGCTAATTATTCCTTCTGTATAACTTCATTGCAAAATGTACTGTTAGAGTTTGCAATAAATCACTAATTGATTGATTGACTGATTGATATATTGATGCGTATCCAAACAGCATGAGTACTGGGGCGGAATTTTGTGTGTGTGTGTGTGTGTGTGTGTGTGTGAATGAGAGAGAGACAAAGCTATCACGTGAAGATTACGCGAGTGTTACACACTATTACACCATATCACTTCGCTTCAGCTTCTGAAGCTTCATAGACTGCCAGAGACCTGGCGTCGATGAGGCTTCGCTTATGCGGCTCGAACTGGCCGTGTCCTTGCGCTTGCGGCGCCTTGCTGCCAGTTTACACGCAGACAGGCCGGTTTTGTCAGTCTGGATGTTTCCGCGAGTCAGCGACTTCGAGCTCGCCGACTCGCTTGGGAGTCTGTGGGTACTGGTTCGTCCAAGGCGCTAATACCGGACTGAAGGAGGCGGACTCAATTCGAACAATTTGTTCAGGCAACGTCTTTGGGCATTAAGCGCTTACGCGTCCTGCACATGCAACCGTCTCGGCTAGCAACTGAGAAAGTGGCTGAGAAAAGATAGCGGTTAAAAATAAGGACACCGCTCAGTAAGTGCGCGCGCACGCAGACCACTGTACTACGATGTATATTTTGTACAGTTTCGAAATTAAAAGCACTTATAAGTCATCGCATGCGTGTTTGTGTCTTCGTGCACTGTCGCGTTTCCCGACCTTACCTATGGTCATCCTGGCCATCTGGAATCCCTGCAAACGGATCTTGAAGCCCGCGCTCGGTATCCGTTCGAGGCGGCCCCGGAGTGTGTACTCCACGCGGGGCGAACGGGATGGCCGGATGAGCACGGTATCGATGATCGGTAGCCGATGTTCGAACTCGAGCTCGGCCTCAGCGACGGCCAGTGCCCAACACGCCTGCTCCAGCACGCTCTCCACTTGCTCCGGATCAGTGAACTGCGCGCGAGGTATGCAGGATCTCAGTGAGTCCATTGTGTGACAGCGACAAAAAGCTTTGTATACGCTCTAAGTGCGAGGACTCTGGTAAAACCTATTGCCACGACTAATAGTTAATCGCCGCCCCTTAATTTAAAGCGCCCAGCCACGGTGGTCTAGTGGTTACGGCACTCGGCTGCTGCTCCGAAGGTCGCGGGATCGAATCCTGGCCGCGGCGGCTGCATTTCGATGGAGGCGAAATGTTGAGCCCATTGTGCTGTGCGATGTCAGTGCACGTTAAAGAACCCCAGGTGGTCGAGATTTCTGGAGAACTCCACTGGGGCGTCTCTCATAATGACAGCTAGTTTCGGGACGTTAAACTCCACAAACAAATCAATCAATTTAAAACACAAAAGCAATCGTGCGCATCCAGTCAATTTTTTTTTTTTGTGAAATCAGTTATTTCAGACTAAAGAACACATGCCACCCATAAATTGTAGCAATGTGCGCCTTTGTAAATGATTTATATTCTAAGTGCACGGATAAAACAGTGGTTGTCAGAACGTTGCCGTGCCATAGAAGACCGGCGCCTGCAATTAATCCTTCGATGGCGCGTCGTCGCAACAGACACAGGTACTCACCTTGTAAGAGCTCAGCGGACGCCAGCCGCGCTGAATCTCGGTCACCAGGTAGTGAGTTGGGTGCAGCAGTTCTGGGAAAGAGAAGATGAGTGTACAAGACCCGTCGGCACAAAATCACGGCTTTTTAACTTGGTCTCGCCGGCTCGTCAGAAAATAAGTCAGTTGAAACCGGTGTACTTGTTACAAACTCGTATACGCTACATTTACTACAAAAATGACGACCGTCAGCAGAAAAAAGAACAAAGGGCCAAACACTTCAATCTTTAACATAAGTTTTTCAGCGTTGTGTAGTTTATAAGCTCGCAATTTCCATAAGCACTTTCTACCATTCCAAGCATTTCACGATGGTTGAGCATCTCTTTTGAGCGGACTTTTTAAGCACGCACTTAGGTTTCGGTGAATGTTTCGTGGCGTGCACCTGACATTCGTCAAGCAACCATGCACACCTGCTTCGCGTTGGGACAGGAGTTTTTTTTTTTTCTTGTTGTTGTCCGGCTGGCTCACGCTATTGCTTCGAACCTCAGACAAATTCTTCGACCTTAGACAAATTTACAGCGCTTTCGTTCGCCTATTACAAAATGCCTATTTCAATACTCGAAATAACGGGCATTGACGTGTCCACACCACCATGACTTTGACACGCGTGCCGATTCTGTTGGCCCCCGTCGTGCATGCATACTATCGGCCAAAAAAGTAAACGGATCATGACTTAGGCGGCTGCAGCACTTGCAGGGTCCCAACCCCGCGCCGTTATCTCGCTACATGCCCTCAGGCCGCCGAGAGCACCCTGCCCAGGTTGTGGGTCTCGCAGCCGCTCCGGGCGCCCAAGTCGTGGTCCATTTACCTTTCTTTGCCGATAGTAAATTCTTTTTTTTTTTTTACGGTGCAGTAAGGAAATGAAGGACACGGAGGAAACAGTACATGTTCTTACCTTCGGGCAGCACTGCACTCCTTATGGGCCGAGCCTCACGTTGGGCCTGAAGTGCATCCCAGAGCACTTTCGGAAACTTGTCATTGACAACAGTGGTTCTGCAAGGGAGACACTTTGTTGCTTGGTTCACAGGCTTCGGTACGAAAACACACAACGTCTTACATATCCCGTTAAATAAATTGAAAGCTTAGGCTGGTCGGGAGCAGTGCAGTCGGGGGACCCTTGAAAGTGCAGGAAACGCGAGTCATCGTAGTCAGGTAAAGATGCATCGCGTAAAGCTTAATGACACACAGCCAGTCCACAAGCTTTCTCATTAGCCCGTTTTCAGCATTTCACCTCATACACTGCTGGTCAGACCCACCGCATTTTGAACGAGATGCTTTCATTATCGAACATTTCGACAATTTTTCGGTGACCACTGATCTCAATGAAATTTTCAGTATATCTTCTGCTCAGTATTGTGGTAATACATGCAAGGCCAGATGGTTGCAAGTAACTTAGTTTTCCTGGAAATGAACTTCAATATTTTTAGCGGATTTCCATGCGGACCACGCTGTGTTTTTGACGTCATTACCTTCAACGCTGCCCACACGAGCAGGCGGGTCGTCAAAAGAAAAACGGAAAGGAAAACGGTGACACTTCAGCGCTTAAATCGCCCTTGTCCAGTTCAGGAAAGCTGGCATAACTCAATCCATCGTGTAATGACCTTGCCACTGTCATTTTTCTGGCACCAGCTCCATATTTCTGAAGGCGGGTAGGCTGTACGTGACGTCATCGCACACTATGCACGAAGTTCTACTCGTTTCGGTTTGAACACGCCGTTGATCAGCTATTTAAGGTTACTGGTGCGTTCCTGAGCGAATTGTAGTACCCTGGCTACTACAGGTTATCAGTACCATGGGAAAACATCGACGTCAGTACATGGCGAAAAAATCGCTGGAGTTGTTCCCCTTTAAACGGTCCGTTCCAACTCCAATATTCTCGTGTGCACACATTAGTATGGATTGATCCTTTCCTACCTGGCATCTACAAAGAATGCGGACGTCCTGTTGTGGCTGTTGGTCCTGAGCTTGCAAAGTTCTCTGTTGGGGATAAAAAGAAAAGGTTCATTTGTGAAATTGGGTCAGAGAGAGCTCGTGGAAATATTGAATTTTGCATTTAAACGACACACACACACACACACACACACACACACACACACACACACACACACACACACACACACACACACACACACACACACACACACACACACACAGCAAAAGTAAGTTGTGGACATCGTTGGGCGGCGAACGTACCGAGCAATCTTGAGACGGTTGACGTGGATCCGGATGTCTTGCGGGAGCAGCCGAATCACGCGCACCAGCCGTTCGTCGGCAGGGTTAGTGCCAATGCAGAACATGTTGCCCCCGTCGCCATCGTTCCAGCGCAAAGCTTTCACCCTGCCACTGCAACTTCAAAATGACGGCCAGTCGGCATAGGACATAAATGTTCCAGGGACCCTTTGTGATTTGATTTGTTTTGTGGGGTTTAACGTCCCGAAACCAGCTGTGATTATGAGAGACGCCGTAGTGGAGGTCTCCGGAAATTTCAACCACCTGGGGTTCTTTAACGTGCACTGACATCGCACAGCACACGGGCCTCAACATTTCGCCTCCATCGAAATGCAGCCGCCGCGGCCGGGATTCGATCCCGCGACCCTCGGGACAGCAGCCGAGTGCCATAACCGCTAGACCACCGTGGCGGGGCCCAGGGACCCTTTGTGGACCGGTGGAAGTGATGGGGGGCCCTTTGCAGTGACGGTGTGTGTGCAAGAGCGCGCGCGCGAGTGTGTGTGTATGTGTGTGTGAAGGTGCACCGGTGGGCACAGGGTATAGGGGCTATAAGGTATAGCAACATACGATGGGAAATAGTAACCGAGACCCACCGTGGAAGAGTCGTGCGAAATGAATACCAATGCGAAGAAAAATTAATGCACAAGAAAGTTGCACATTGTGTAGCACTTTTCCTGGACAGTACCACACGTGCAGTTATGGAGTACTGTGGCCTGTGACAGCTCGTGGCCCCTTCCCGCTCTAAGTACGCTTCACTGCATCACACTGCGGCAAAGTTGGCTTTGCCGCATAGCGCTACTGTGCTGCGGCAAAGCCAATTTAATAAACTGGCTTCAACTACATTTATAAAAATGTTTTAGGGGCGAAGCTCCTTAGGGTGTGGGTCGTTCCCTCCTCTGTAGTAGTATGTATGTAGCCACCTTGCGCCGCAGGGAGGCTCGCGCTCGCCCTCGGCGCGTGCCTCCCGGCGCGCGCCTCCCGGCGCGCAAGCTCTCTCACTCTTCCATCTGCTGTCTTGTGAGAGAGAGACAGAGAGACAGAGAGAGAGAGAGAGCGAAAGGCGCGCGTTGACTATGGAAACGCTCTTTCTTCGATGAACGCTCTACCAGCTCGCAAAGAAGGAGAACGCGCCCTCACCCGCGAGAGACAACTTTGGCGCAGGCAGCGTCTTCTAGCGACGGTTGAGGTGTCCTCCTCGACGAGAGACAGTTACTATCCTGTGCTTTTCTCTTCTTTTCAAATAAAGAATCTCTCTCTCTCTTCTAGCGAGTTTCTTGATTGAAAAATGCCGACTGCTCGCGCTGGAGAACCGTTCACCGGCCACCCATATATATATATATATATATATATATATATATATATATATATATATATATATATATATATATATATATATATATATATATATATATATATATATATATAGGCACTGGATCTTGACTTAGCAATGAAGTGCCGGTGGGAGATTTCACTTGTGCGTAGTTGAACCATAAGGATTCGTAGCGTGCGCGTTAACTAAATTAGTCCGGCACTCGGCACGATCTACGATGAACTTCCGCAGCTTCGCCCACTCATCATCATGCACTTCGTGGATATGCTGTGGATTTTTTTCTTTTTTGTTGTCCAGGATGTCACGGGCCACCATTTGAGGACTGCTGGCATAGGGATTCATAGTCGAAACCAAGGGCGCGATCGGAGATCTTTGTTCGGAACACAACCCGTTGGCTCATTGCAACGTCACGAAGTGGGGGCGTGCCCGGCACGGTGGTCTAGTGACTAATGTACTAGGCTGCTGATCCGAAGGTAGCGGGGATCGAAACCCGGCCGCGGCGGCTGCATTTCGATGGAGGCGAAATGTAGCTGGTTTTGGGACGTTAAACCCCACAAATCATCAACGAAGTGGGGGCGTGGCAATCACTGTGAGCGCTGCGGATTTGGCGCGACTGAGTGCTGCGCAAGCTTCCAGCATTGGGCACTCTACTTTGTTTGAGTGGGGCTCTTTTATGACAGGCTGAGCCATAAAATGTGCGAGAACGGGAGGGCGAGAGCAACCAATGGGCAAACAGTGAACATCCCCGAAAAACTGACGAGATCTGTTTTGCTGTCTTCTTTTAGACAATATACTAAAGTCCAAATGTTTTTCGTCTTGAAATGAATAATACCGTCTCATGAAAACGAAGAATTTTGTTTTCGTGAGCTTAAACGCCTGACGTGCAGAGGAAACGCGGACATACAAAAACATGGCCGTGCCCCGCATCTTACGAGGTAAGCATGACCATGGCCAATGACATGCAGTGAAAAGCGAACAGAACCGCCCGCGTTCGGAAACAACGATCCCAGATCTCGCCCCATGTGAGGCCGAAACGATGTAACGATGTGTTAAAGTTTAGGTGTATACCATTTGAGCACCTACGTATTTGCTTTGACCAAGTGACTTAGCACGCGAATTGTTTATTTGCTCAAGTCACTAATCAACAGAAACATTTCGAAAAGGCTCCATTCGAAAAACGCAACTACCCTTGCGCTCGTGCCCAAGCCTGCGGTAAACTTTTTCACGTTTCCGAGACTCTAGGGGAGGGCTTGGTTGATATTCCTAGCTATCCAAAGTTGGTGGCGTAGGCTGATGGCACCAAGATAATTTTTTTTTCTGCGCATACACTTGTTCACCTTCAGAACATGTTAGATGACTACTTAATTCAGCTTGTTAGTTGGCTTCATGCCAACAGATTAGCCTTAAATATAATGGAATCTAATTATGTCCTATTTAAATACACTAACGAATCACGCCACATTCAGCTTACCGTTAATATTTCAGGATACCGTTCTCGAAGGCGAAAAAAGTAAAACAGAAATTCTAGGTGTGTGGTTTGAAGAAAGTATGCTATGGAATGCACAAATTACACTCGCCCTTCAGCAAACCAGACCAGTTGGTTAATATTCAAACTATCGGAACTTATTCCTTTGCATTTTAAGAAGGCGATATACAGGGTGTTTTTTTTTTAGTTGCAACACATTTTGAAAATTAGAAAAACATAAATCACGGAAATGTCTTGTGTACCGTTCGAGTATACGGATTGGCGGCCTCTAGATACAGAACAATTTTCGCACTTGTATGCTTAATGAGAGTAATTACGCTAATTAACTTTTTAATTATCAGTAATTGGTGGCTACAGCGAATGAGTACTTTGGAGCCCGCCCTCGACACTACCTATCCCAACGATAAAATTTGATTAGCGGAGTGCATGTCGGAGCTACGCGAACAATTAGTCCCCGTGGCAGACTCCTTGATACCGAAACTGGGCGGAAAAAGAGCGTCTGTGACGTCGATGTCGCCGCCCCAACGGCTTTCGTCACTCGCCACTCGCCCTTGGTCACCGCCGCTCCGGCCGCTTCGGCCGCGCAAGCAGCTTGCGTTATCTCCTTGTTATCTGCGGCGTCGGGCGCAGCGCGAGAGTGACGAAAGCCGTGGGGCGGCGACATCGACGTCACAGACGCTCTTTTTCCGTCCAGCTTCGGTATCAAGGAGTCTGCCACGGGGAACTAATTGCTCGCGTAGCTCCGACATGCACTCCGCTATTCGAAATTTGATCGTTGGGATAGGTAGCGTCGAGGACAGGCTCCAAAGTACTCATTTGCTGTAGCCACCAATTACTGATAATTAAAAAGTTAATTAGCGCAATTTTTAAATTAAGCATTAAAGTGCGAAAATTGTTCTGTATCTAGAGGCCGCCAATCCGTACACTCGAATGGTACAGAAGACATTCCGCGATTTATGTTTTGCTAATTTTCAAAATGTGTTTCAACTAAAAAAAAAAAGCACCCTGTATATTACGTGCACTTCTACTCCCGTTTATTTTAGCGCACGCCAATTTGGGGCACCAAAGACTGCGAAATTTAAACCCGAGACGATGAAAAAAAATGCTGAGGCTACATGAGAATTGTTTTGGTGGACCCACACACTTAGCAATTCATCCTTTGTTTATAACGCAATTTGCTTAAAGCGAGTAAATTATATAACAATTATATAACAAGCGAAGTCAGTACGTTATCCCATGCGTAATAAGCGAATAGCAACACTGCGGACACGTAAAAATCATGGAAGGTCTGTCCTCAACTATCGAATACCCGCGCTAATTGAGTGACTTCACAAATAAACTTCACTATTACACTCCATTTATTCAAACCACAAATAAGACTTTTTCTATTAAATGAACGTAGAACCGTTACAACATAAGCGAACTTACGTTACTGCAAAATTTTTCACACTGATCTAGTTTTGTACATATACGCGAAGAAATGTTCCCCATTTCTGTAAATGCATTTCGCCACACCCGTTTTCATGTTGCCTTGACCACTGTTTTCACCATTTTAAAATACTAAGTGATGTAAGTCTCACCACCGTGTCTTCTGTGACTGTATTCACTGCTACTGCCTGTACGGTCCCCCAAGTCCCCGCAAGCTGTTTTTCGATAACTTTTTGCCTGAAGGAACCCCAAACATTTATCGCACTGGAAATAAAATTAAGAGGGTACAAAATTTCAAAGGCTATCAGAGTACGAGATGGATGGCCACTTTCGTTCTTGAAGTATATAGGTATTCAATCCGCGTTCCGAAGGTGCGCCTGACGTCCGCTTTTTCCTGTAGGGGGATGTGAGTGACACCACTACAGTGCAAAACGATGCGACTATCCGAACTCCGACGCTGGCATCCGGTCCTGCGACACCGGACCTCGTCCGGACGAACAGTACCTACGGCTTCATAAGCGGAAACGAGAGAAACAATACATTGCAACAGGATAGCTAGGTGGGCCAGTTGATATAGCATCTTGAAATAAACTTAACAGCGCAGAAAGAAACGCAGGACTGCGGAACAACTGAGGGAGCGCTCGTGGCGTGTGTGTTCCCTCAGTCTTGCGTTGTTTTGTGCCCTCCAAGTTTATTTGGAGAAAAAATAAACTTCTGATTGCTGCTGCTGCTGCTATGGTCGGGCTTCCTCCTACAAACTTTTGTCGGTGTGTTCATGCCAACAAAACACCTCAAACTGAACTTGCATTGCACTTTAAACGTGGTAAACCTGCTGTGGCCGATGTGCATAGGTGCACGTACATATTGGAGTGGGAACTTTATATATATGTAACATTTGTATTTGGCGCATTCCGATTCCAGCTTCGAAGTATTTCTTGAGGTGCTAGTTGGTGAGGCATATTGAAGGAAAGGCACAATTTCAGACACCACGACGGAAAGGAGCTCGTCCAATTGTCTTTCTTTCGTGGTGTCAAAAATTGCGCCTCTCCTTTCCCGACTCCAAAATTTTCTTTCAGGCCGGTCTTGGACCCAACAAAAGAACCCTAATGGAAGCGCATGAACAAGTTCGCAATACTTTGCGACGGAGTTAACGGCATAACTGTTACTTGCTCGGTAGCGCCCTTTGTGTGACGACAAGTGTCGTGTATAGTGAGCAGCGGGTACACTGGAGGCGGCTATGCTGTTTGGTAACGAGTCATTCGAGGAGCGTGTCCAGTGGTTGAAAGTGAATCGGGCTCACTTCGATTCAAACAAGTCCAGGGGTTGACTCATTTTTAGCTGATTGATTTATCGTGCACACTTTTGGATCTGTAATTGACCAATTTCTTAAACAGAACCATTGTTACGAAATCTACCGAGAGGTGTCTTATGGCAACTTGAAATTTAGCACAGCTTCGGTTTCTAGATTTGATCGGACAACAAACATGTGGTTCCATGTCTCAGCCTAAACTTACCGATATCGTTCTTTCTCATCTGAACAATGGTTCGTACATCACGGTTGGACAAGTGATGGCCTTCGTTATACTTTTATTTTGCTGCCCTACCCGCGCGCTCATATTTTCTCTAATTAACTGTACTAGCAAATGAAATGGCAAATGATGAGGTGCTGCATCTGTTACGACCGTGTGAAGCGACGAGGAAGTTCGCGAATCTCAGGCAGAGCCGTAATAGCTTAGAAAACTTACTTGATAGGGAGGATCTGGTGAAAGTCAACCACCTTGGGCTCCATGCACATCTCCAGGAGTTGAGTCCACGGTGTGGCCTCAGTCATTATGCAAGCACTGTCGTCCTGCATACAGGAAAGCAGTGACGTATGTGCTGGTCACGCGGGCGAAGTGATAATACAGGTCAAAATCACGATACCACTAGGACACCGTGCCGCGGAGAGAGACTCCAGATTAATTTCGACCAGCGCGCCCACACATCCAAGTAAATGGGTGTTTACTCATTTCGATAGATAGATAGATAGATAGATAGATAGATAGATAAATAGATAGATAGATAAATAGATAGATAGATAGATAGATAGATAGATAGATAGATAGATAGATAGATAGATAGATAGATAGATAGATAGATAGATACGGTGTAAATGCATTTGGATCGCAATAACATGCTTCGCTCATAAAAGCTACAGCCAGTTCCACGCACTGAAAACCGTCGGAAGCCACAAACTGTTCTTTTGTTTGCGTTTACCTTAGGTAAATGCCCATTTCGAACGAGCCGACGGCACTGTCCGATGTGAGTTTTCCCTGGAGGGACGAACCTAAGCCGATCCCCCCTTTTATGCCCAGCCGGGGTGGGGGAGGCTGTTCCGACGATTTTCACGGCGTGGAACTGGGTGCAGTTCCATTTGTGAATCCTCCCACAAAACAACACATTTAAGCAAGATCCTCACTCAAACCAGCGCCTCCGGCTCAAACGAACAGCGAACTGGCGATTTCTTCAACTTTTCCCCATCAGAGCGAGCCCTCTTCCCAACGTCACCTGCGAGCGATCTATTCTCGGCGTCCTTCTCCCCGTTCAGAACGATCTTCTCCTGTACTCCGGTCACATGACCTCGGAACTATAGAACGACGACGGCGAAGGGTCGACCATGAACAGCTCCGCCTTTAAAAAGATTTTGTGGCTCTTGCCGAGCAAATGATCGCCAGTGCTTGAAGACATACCACTCAGAGTCGCATTGTTCATTATTGTCGTAAGTGAATTCCCAAGGTCTTTTGACGGCGCAGGTTAGCACGTCGCTCACTTTTGAAAACGAATAACGTTCCCCACAGAATAGCTCAGCCCACTTTAGCTTTTTTTCACCTGTTGGAACGATATTATGCGGTGCAATACCTTGGGCTTGGCGATACTCTCTAAGCTGGACTTCTGCAGCCAACCACTTAGCGCCGACGGGTGACGACGAAGCGCTTTGCCCCGGACCAACGGCTCAGCAGAGGAGCTGTCCTTCAACGAAGAGACTGCAGCGGCGGCTTTGGCTCGCCAGCGTCGAACGGTCTTGGTGACCGACCGGTGGATGACAGCTGCGACGTCGAGGCACCAGTTAAAGAAAAGCGTGTACACACACACACACACACACACACACACACACACACACACACACACACACACACACACACACACACACACACACACACACACACCTTGATACACGCGCTATACTCTGTACAGGGTGGTGAATCCCCCCTCCACATTGAATTACACGAGCCCTGGGATTCAGCTGCGGTGGAGTTCATAAACAGGTTGCGGCGTGCGTCTGGGTCTCGAAGCACGGGTACTAGACAGGCGCGCAACCGCTCGCTGTGATTCAAAGTGGCGTTGCAGCGGCCATCGGTTATCACCACCCTGTAGAGAGTAGCGCGTATCGAGGCACGTATGGACGACACATAAGCGCTACCTGTAGTGCGATAATGCCACAAGTTCAACAGAGAAACGAAAAATATAGTCAAATGTATGCTGAGTTATGCCTTATTGTCAAGAAAATAAATCTCTCAGAAGAGCGCCTTTACAGCTAAAAATAACTGTATGCACCGTTTTGCACACTGTGCTGTTAAATGTCCACAGGTATGTGATGGTCACTCAGATTTTTGTCTACACCTCGTCTGAGAAGTTCCTGTGGAGGCTCTAGGCCTTCTCAGCCTACAGGAAGCACGAAAATGGCTTAGGCTGTATTCATCCGCGCCGTGTCGTCATCTCGGCGTCGCAAGTAAAGCCCCTCTATGTGCGAGCAGATACACGGCAGCGTCAGCGAAAATATAGACATCGCGGCACCCACCGTAGCGAGTGCCTTCTGCTCGAATATATCAAGTTGTAGTCGTGCTATGTGGCCCGCAAGTTCTGACCTGACGCTGGTATTTGCTCTTGATTTGTGCTGACGCTTCGGCAGCAAAGTATTCGGGATCATTTTTGCGAAATCGCATTGTGCGAACACCGCTTTCACACACTAGGAGGAATTATAACAGCGTGCACCATCTCGTGCCATCCAGTCTTCAAAAAAGAAAAAAAAAACGGCTTTGACGAAAACTAGTAATCTTGTCCAAACGGAGGCTCCAAGCGGAGGCTTCTCTCGTTTGCCTGGCGAGAAAAGGCCATGACACTTGCTGGGGTAGACTCGTACACTTGTATGTGACCTAGCCGTGGATCGCAAATTGTTGGTTCGGGAAAACGGACCGCTACTAGACCTAAGCACGTTCTACAATGAAGCGGGCACTCACTTGGTAGAGGTAGGGAAGGGACGTCCGGCGCGACGTTGACTTCGTCCGAGTAGGAGTACTGCTGGTAGTCTTCGCTAAGGTCACCTCCTTTGGCAGTCGACTTGACGTTTGCAAGGGCTGCAGAGTTGGCAGTGCTATCTGCATTAGTAGGTTCGTCCGCTGCGTTGCATTGTCCACTGAAACAGTGATGCGAGGCTTACATTACCTTTTCTTTAGCGGTGCTCGTTGTCAGGGTTAAGCAAAAGCAACCTCCAGCAGTGCCCGACAGTTCTAAACTGTAGCGCGAGCTCGGTCTCTAGGACTCGGTGGCTCGAGGGATGCTGGCGTCTTCTTCTTCTTCACTTCAAGAGCCAAGCGCCAAGAGTATATTATTCGGCTGCTTGACGCTACACAATTAAAATTAAAACATGTAAAGCTGATAAAGAATCTGTCACTTTTACCATCGTTTTTTTTAAATGCGGTTGATCCCTCTGTCATAGGAACCAGTATAACATGAAAGTGAAATATGTCTTCACACAGAAGCAGCAATATGGCAAATCGAGGGGAGGGAGATGGGTTGAATACTCTGGACATGTGAACCTCTTGCATGTACACATCAGAGGCACCTCGACACTGCACAGGGATCCTAATCGACAGTTGCATGCAAGCGAAAGTTCTCGAACTACTCATATTTGTCCGTAGACACTGCACTAAACGTGCCAGCGCGCCCTGCGCAAACCTGCTGTGGGCTCCGTCAACTGACCAGGGGGCGCTACGTAGCTCTCGTCGGACGGCTCAGTGTCGTTGAGATTGGCCGCTTGGGGGCGCACTTATGAGCCACGCGCGTAAATTTAAAAGGCATGAGGAAAATTAAAAGAGAGAAAAAAAAGTTCTTAAATCTTCTTACGAGCCTGGTGGCGCACATGTCACCGCCCCGTTACAAAGGGGAAGCTCATAGCATCCATCCATCCATCCGCGCGTTAGCCCATAGCACGCGCATGGTGGAAGCCGAGGCGACAGCGACGCGCGCGTTTCTTCGCTGCTTTTCGGGCGTGCTACGAAGAAAACCACACGCACGCTCGCGTCGCCTTCTGGAACAGTTTGCTGCAGGCATTTCTCACTATTACACAGTAGAGGGCAATCTGGCGCTAGTGTGTCTTTTAGCAGCGCTCGTTTAGCAGCGCTGCTAAAACTCGTTTAGCAGCGCTTCAACCACCATAGGAATTACTATGGTGGCTAGAAGGGGGAGGTGGGAGCATCACCAGCTGCGGAGTGTAGCAACAGATCATGGCGGCAGCGGCGGCGCTGCCGTAGCTTTTTAGATCGGTCGGTGGCGGCGAGCGTCCTTGACGGCCAAACAGGCCAGGCGCTGCACGAGAAGGTATGCGCACTTTGCAGAGCTTGCGAACTCCAGGTAATAACTGGAATGCAGCTGTGTGCGCTAGCAATGGGGTGTTTTAAACGAAAATTTAAGCACGGAATGTATACCGAGACTAAGACAACGAACTACCTCTAGTGGCATGCAAACATACGCGGTAGCACCCAAAAGGCAAGGCGGCGTATTCCACGATAAGACCGTGCGTATGAGTTCGAATACCATTTGAAACGTCGGTGTAAAACGATTATATGCTCACAATCGCAACGTTCGGTACCTCCCTTTACATTTCAATGCGTAACTTTTAACGATTTTATTATATTGTAGTTTTCGCAGCTGTTCACTTTTTCGATGAGTTTCGTGTCTGGTGGATTTTCTACACACCGAGTGACGTATATTCAATCAAGGAGATTTTAATAAAAATTGTATACAAGCACAACGTTCAGGGAATTAACAGCCTGCATCTTTATTTTTGTACATCGCCCATCTCATACAGCAAGCAGCTCTAAATTACAATCACGTGAAAGCGCAACTCCACACATATTCACGTTACGCGACGAAGCTTCAAATAGTGCATTCGCTGCCGTCGCTTGCCCTCCCGTGCCTTGTTTTCCGCTTTTACAATGAAGTCCAGCCTTGTCATTGTATAAAACTTGACGAGTCTGTTAGTAACATCTCTGGAATGTTGTTCGCAGCCAAGATGAGTTAGCCGGTTTCTTGTCAATGCAGAAATGAAGTCCATTATGCTATTTGCTTTAAGCTTGCTGAAGCTAAAGCAGCGCGCGAATGAGTCTTCCATGTTTTCGATAAAAGCCTGCAGTTCATCAGATGGGTAGAGCAGCCCACCCCGGTCTACTTCTCTGATTAGGCAGGCATCTGCGGGCATATTAGAATCGCGTGGTCGGATGAGGGCTTTTGCACATTCAGGGCACTTGGTTTGGCTCAGCATCCTTCGGGCGACATATCCAGCAACGTAATGCATAACTCGGGAGTCGCTTTTTGCCACTCTAGCTTTTCTCTTCTTATAGGATGCTTGGTTCAAAAGCAGTTTCCTTAGATACCTGCAGTGTATACAAGGCCTTTGATCTTGAGACATGCCTGAGCAACTTTTGCTGTACAACTTGTTTCCATGCATTCTGTATTTTGATTGATTGGAACTGTTAAGCCGCTCCAGTGGAATAGCACCTTGCTCAAAACCAGAGCACACAACCATCTCGTTGATGGAGTGGAGGAGGCTCTCCACAGCATTCACATCAAACACGTCCACTTTTTTTACAACTTTCCCTTGCACAAACACTACAGCAAGTATCCTCAGCAGAGCACAACACCAGTTTCTTGAAGCACACACTATCACCATCTTGAGCACAAACAGTAAACGCAACAGCGTTCGGGGCATCCGAAAGTAGGCACATCGACCAGTATTTGCTTGGAAGCTTCTCACCTTTCATATGCTCCAGTTTTTCCACTGTACACGACGCGCCGGGAACACGTTCACCGTTCGTTGTCACATCTAAGGAAGAATCGTGCTCCATCGAAGGAAGTTCGTTTTCATCGTTCACTTTTCTTTTTTTGCCGAGCACTTCTCCTCTCGATGTCCGGGAGCTGCGCTTCTGAGGAAGCTTTTTAGAGAGATAACTCGGCGTGTTTGGGAAGATCGACGGTATTGCATCGTCGGTAAGGCATGGGCGGCCGCGATGAATCTTCACAACTTCACCATTCACGATGTGGGTGTAATCTCTCACAATAAACCGTTGCTCGAAGTGTAACTCGCACAGGACTGCACTTCGGTCGAGCAGTTTGTCACCACGTGGAACGGACCGCTGCCATGCTTTCAGCCGGTCCTCATCGTTCGGAACGGTAAAAACAGACCTTTTTACACCTGCCTTTCGGGCTGAAACGTACCCGGTAGAGCATATCCGGGCGCGAAGCAGTGAGTCTGGCGATCACGATATGCGGTGTGAAGAGGCTTCGAAACTTCGAACATCGTGCGAACAGTACGAACGCAGCCGCGGAAACGCACGTGCTCTGCTTCGGCCCAGAGGGGCATCTAAAAAACGACACGCGCGCCACCGCTCGTCGGCATGAACAACTGACCCCCCCTCCGCCAACCTCTGCAGCCCGCGATGCTCCCACCTCCCCTTCTAGCCACCATAGAATTACGGGAAGTACAGGCTTCGGATTTGCTTCGGATGGATTTCATTCTTGAGACTCCCGACAATTGTTTTCTGAGCTTTAAAGAAAATGAAGAAGAAATATTTGCTATTAATATTTGCTCTTGTCTCCCGCATGTAAAAACTGATACACGAAGTTTGCATAACTGTGAAGTTGAAGGAAAGCAAAGACAAATTTTGCCACCAGGGTATGCACCGCGCGGGTTGGACGCCGAAGCCTGCGGGGTATAGAGGCGTCGAACTACTGAAGCGCTAAATGCCGGCGCGCATATTAACGCAATTTACGACTTCGCTCTATCATTCCTAGGTGGCGGTACCACCGCTTAGAATCAAGAGTGCCGTGAAACGGAGGCGATGTTAATTTAAGAACAATTTTGATTTCTAAATACCTTTTCTTTAACCGGACATCAATTAGATGCAAATTATAAAGCGGCGTTGTAAAGGTAAGGCCAGTTTTTTCCTCCGTACTGCAGGTCTGTTGTTGGTTCGGTGGTAGCGCTTGCCGCTGAAACCGCCGCACGCTGGCTGGTTGTAGGTGCGAATCCCAGCGGGTGATTCTCTTTCTATCTTCAATGAGTGTTTATTTTTCTGACATCTACTACCGTTGCGGAAGAACGTAACAGATTTCTTGGTGGTCCTCGGCATAAAACACTTCCGTGTAAAAAAAAAAAAAAAAACGGTGCCGTCATATTGTTGCGGAGTGATTAGCAGCAGCAGCCTATGACGAAGGCCTCTCACAGCGATCAGGTCATACTATCGGGTCACAATATGATCGTCGGTTTTACGTGAACTATGGTGGGTCGGGCAGCTTGAGTCGGCTCGATTTGAAGCGTCTGGATGACAGGCTCGTGTCAGAAATGCATATACGTACGTAACATGGGTGTCGGGTTGGTATGGCCGGCTTAGTTAACTGAGTCCGATGAAGTACTGAAGCATACCAGCGTCCTTAGTTTGAAGAACTCTGTAACACCGAACCCTCTAACTGAACATTCTAACACCGAGTCGGTCACTATAATTCCAGGGACGAATTACGAATTCAGCACTGTTAGGTTTCTTTCTTTTTTTTTTTGCGCCTTATTATTTTTATTTTTTCCTTGACAACAACCATCGTTGTCATTGTGTATACTTGTCTTCTTTAAATGCCAACTCCGGGGATTTTTCGAGGACAGTAGAACTGAATAAAATTCGCTGGGTACGTTTCCTGGCACACTTCAGTCATTTATACACGATTACAGGCTCAAGAGATGCGCAAATTGTTTGAAATTTAATTTTTACTGATTACCTCAAAGTGCCCACCTGGTTTCCAACAATTATTGGCCACACTGTGCGTTGACTAGGCAAAGCGACGGAAGCGCACCGCTACGATATGCCATGTCCTTCGACGTGCGCGCGCCGCCAGCCTTCGCGACATTACCGGCAGGGGCAGGGCTCGTGCGCTGTGGCACCACGCAAAAGGTGGGTTGACCGATTGACGTCACTGCTGGGTTGGATTTCGGTTTCGGTATCGCGCTTTTTATTTTACTGCGCTGTAAAATATCGCGTTTGTTTGCATTTCTACTATCAGGAGTGTGACAGGAGCGCCTCGGGAACGTAGAATCGCCTTTACCTTGATATGCTCAAAAAATCGTCGGAATTGGCCTTTAAAGACGAGCTCACTGTTCTTAGAGGTAAGGAACAACATGTGCGTACCAGCGTACATCGCACCTGACAAGATATTAGCAAGCGCAAGGTGTTAGATTATTGTAGCGTGCTCAAGACTGCAACGCAATAATCCTGAAATGGCGTAAAATTGATTAGAGTGTAGGGTACCAAATTATAAGTGCTAAGAACTCCCGGGCCCCGCCACGGTGGTCTAGTGGTTATGGCACTCGGCTGCTGATCCGGAGGTCGCGGGATCGAATCCCGGCCGCGGCCCGTGTGCTGTGCGATGTCAGTGCACGTTAAAGGACCCCCGGGTGGTCGAAATTTCCGGAGACCTCCCCTACGGCGTCTCTCATAATCAGAGCTGGTTTTGGGACGTTAAACCCCACAAATCAATCAAAAACTCCCGGTCTATGTGGCGCATAAACTTGTGACCACGATAGCGAGCTCCCGCGTTGTATATATTGACACGCAAATGAAGAGAACATTGGCACCTGAGGTCCCCGTCGACGGCTATGCGGAGTTTGCTGCGCATCCCGCTGGCCTTTTTGGTCGTATTTCTGCGGAACTCGTTGTGGTCGCTGTGGTGGGCACTTGAGGGTTGTCGGCCCGCGGCGTCTGCGTGACCACCGCTGCACGGCCGAAGTGGTAGCATCACGTCGGTCGACTTCACGTGCAACGACTTGCGCCCATCCGCGGAAACTGCGAACGCCGTTTCCAAGCATTGGGGCGTTAGGCATTCCTCAGGGCAGTATAGTGTACGTGCTTCTTGGTTAAGAGTCGCAATATGCTTTACCGTGAAATTGTACTGTACGGATTTGCGGCAATATATACCTGGACCAATAGTTAATAGGCCATCGATATACATGAGCGAAACCGACGCTACTATTATTAACTGATCGTAAAGTTTCAGGGTACAGAGAATTGATGAAAACATGAAGAGCTTTGACAACCCGGCGAAACCAACTTGCCCAATTCCTCACCTCGCTGACGCTGTCAGCGGCAGTTTCGCTTATGGAGGGCCTTACAACGTGGAATATCTGGTATCTGTTGACGTTGCTCAAACAAAAGTGTCCTTTTAGTAAGGACTTCTCGCTCAGATTGACCTTTTCGAGGACGGTCTGCCGGATACTTATTTGCTTTATGCGCATCAAGTCAGGCTGGTCAAACGATGCTTAGACTAACCGTAAAAGCTCTGTTGTGCCACTTTTAACAGTGAAGCTGTTTAATCTAGCCGCAATTTGTCGGGCGTCATGGAATACCACGTGACATTGCGTTACATGATTTTGGAGGAAACCTGTCAGGTGAAATTGCGTTATGTGATATCACGTGACATTTTGTTACGTGATTTTGAGGGGAAACATGTCACGTGAGATTGCGTTGCGTGATTCTGGCAAGAACGTGACGTTTCGTTTCGTGATTTTGTCGGAGACACGTTACATTACATTGCGTTTCGTGATTTAGGCATGCCACGTGACATTTCGTTAGTGATTTTGACGGGAACATGTCACGTGACATTGTGTTACGTGATTTTGGGGGGAACATGTGACGTGATCACCCAAAATCACAAAACAAAATGCCACGTAACATGTTCCCGCCAAAATCACTCAACGCAATGTCACGTGACGAGTTCCCGCCAAAATAACGTAATCCAATGTCACGTGGCATGTTCCTGCCAAAATACCCCATGACTATCAACTGACCTGTTTCAGTAAACTATCGGTCAGTTTCGCTGTTATTTGGCCTTGCGCGACGTAGCGGAAGCTGCATAGCTTTCTTTTTGTTGTTGTTGTGGCCTTTGTAATTGATACGAGTCGCTGCTCTGCTGGCCTATCAGCTATAGCAAGTCGACACGTAGTTTCAACAACGTGAAAAAATAACTTGCGCACGATGAAGCAAATACCACTGCTGAGTTTGGCTTGTCCGTAAGCGTATTATACGTATTACCGAAATCCCAGGCAGGTGTACGCACCAGCAGTGCTGGTAGTGATACTTTCTTTTTATTCGCGATACATCATGTGCAGAGACAGCACATAAAGCTGCAGTTGCCTTTGATATTTCAGTCATCTGCTGGCATAACGAGTTTGTTAGCGACATATTCGTTTATTTGCCATCCTTTTACGGTTTTTGATGTGCGAGGAAACTTGGAGCGCGTCGACTATAAGAACTAGCACCTCTATACCTCTATAACCTCTATAACGCATAAACAAGTGCTGGCATGTCCGTGATGTGTGACTTTGGTAGTTTAAGCTTACATGTCGCAGAACTCTTACGCAATGTAGTGCAAAAAATTATTCTGGTGTTCCCGAGAACCAATCACATACACAAATGAACTCTCCAGGAAGCAGCGCAATCCACCCTTCAATTCAAAACACTCAAGCTTACATCCTCAAGATCCTTTCAATAGGTGACTTTGTGAAAGCCACTAGACGCGAGGGAACTCCATTAATTAATTCTTCAGACTTCGCACAAAGCAGCGCGTAAGGCAAAACTCGATAACGACAATATAGACCTTTTCACAACATACAGGCACGGAGCACCGCCATGCTGGGCTGCGGCATGGTAAAAAAAGTTAATTTCGCTTCGTAGAAAGCACAAGTAAAATATAGTACAAAGACGTACGTCATGCCTTGGCAGTACATTTTTTTTCTTTATTTTTTTTTTGGGGGGGGGGCGGCGTATTTAGCGCAGCCAAGTGGGATTATGGTGATGGCGAGAGAGCCTTCCGTGAAAAGGTGTATAGAATTTGCACAAAAGACTCCTCATGGCCCCGTCAAGGTGGTCTAGTGGCTTTGGCACTCGGCTGCTAATCCGAAGGCGGCGGGATCGAATCCCGGCCGCGGCGGTGCATTTCGATGGAGGCGCAATGTTGAGGCACAGTGGTATACTGTGCGATGTCAGTGCACATTGCCCCAGGTGGTCGAAATTTCCGGAGACCTCCACTACGGCGTCTCTCGTAATCACAGCTGGTTTTGGGACGTTAAACCCCACAAATCAACCAATCAAAGACGCCGCATTCATTGGCGCGTACCACAATATATGTATATGGTGGCTACGAGCAAGTGTCATGACATGAATGCATTAAAGGGACCGACAACCAATTTTTAAAGGGCCCCTAAACAACCCCGAGGTGTAAAATTTGTTTTAAAGATATAACTGCGCTCCTGTGCGGTGTGAACATGCTCCTGCAAGAATTTTGCAAATAGGTGCAATAATAAAGAAGTTACACGGGTTTAAGTGACCGCTTGCGCCGGTTTCGTTTTCTCGGTCGGCCTCCCCACCCTTCTCTGCTGAGGAGAGGGTAGGGGCGGCGCGCCGTCGAGACTCCGCCCACTTTTGACACGTGACCTGACGTGATCATTTGACGTCATTGACGCTTGCGCTGCGGAACCGGTTGCTCCCGTTCTAGAAACGTTGGGTTGCTCCTGCGCTCACGCCGGTGGGATGGCCAGGGGATCTGACAATAGACGTTTCGACCAATCAACGAGATACGACTACGCAAAGTTGTTCGCGGTGCAAGATGACGACACCTAGGATGCGAGCGCGACTGGTCAGTCGCCGGAAAGAAGCGCGCGAATTGTTTTTTGAAATACGGCGTCTGTGTGGCGCGCAGCGCTGTCATATTCACAGAATGTGATCGCCGCAACCTTCTCTATGATTGAGTTAGCTTGTTTGGGCGGCTTTGAAAAAAAGTAGGAGCCTGTTTAGTGGCCCTTTAAGGTACCTGTTTTCTTTATTTCAACGGAAAGCTTACTGGTCAAAGTGTCAAGTTACACAATGACTACGTGGACAACGCCGTGAAACATTTTGTATAAGCATTTTTTCCTATGGAGGTCTAACATGCCACACATGTTGCAAACAGTGGCCGGCAGCCGTCGGGTGTGCGCGTCAGGCTATGCCCCCACAGAGCGCATGCGCGCTACGCCTGGGAGCCACTGAGCGCATGCGCCGAGGTGAAAAACAGATTTTCGTTTGCCGTGAACGCAGCGCCGCTTCTCGGCGCCTACTCCTGTTACTGCGTAGAAATCTAATAGCAGGGCGGAGATGCGCTTTTATTTGTCGACTGCAGCTTTAAGGCCGAGTTACGGTCGTATGAACACCAGCAGACGACGTACGGCGATTCAAATACTCCAAATAGCAGTACCAAGGCGTCTCCAACAGGCTACGCCACGTTTCAGTTGCCCCAGTTTTTAGGTTTAATTTAAAAATACAAACCGTGTTCAAATCTCGAAAGGGTGCTCGATTCCACGACTATAATTCAAGTTATTTTGAAATGCACAAAGTTACGTTCGCGCGTCCTGGCCTGCTGTCGGTCCCTTTAAAAAACGAAATATTAAGCAAACGAAACATCAGCTGCGCTCAGGCGTTCTTGCACTTGTTCTCATCACGACTAGAGTGATCTAGAGTAGGGGAAATGTCCAAAGCGCTGCACTAATGCATGGGGAGAGCGAGTGTGGTCGTTTTGAGGGGAACTCCCGCGACGCGGCGCTACTGCACCACGGCCGCTCGATTAGCAACGTGCGTTTTTATCCAGCGGCCGTGGGAAAACATTGAGCACATTGTGCTCCAGTGCGATCAACTCCACCCCCACCAACCAGATGGCACCACTTTGCCCGAGGCGCTAGAGAGAGAGAACAAACTAGAGAGAACGGACAAAAATAATTATAGGGAAAAATATGGAATTTCTGCCATAAGGGGCAGGGAACTGGGATATGAAATTCCGTTTTTGATATGGCATGATCGATTTGATTGAAGTAAATTTAAAAGGCATGAGGAAAATTAAAAGAGGAAAAAAAAAGTTCTTAAATCTTCTTACGAGCCTGGTGGCGCACATGTCACCGCCCCGTTACAAAGGGGAAGCTCATAGCATCCATCCATCCATCCATCCATCCGCTCGGCTTGGTGGAAAGGCGCGATGAGCATGGAGAAATTGTGCACCCCCTGGCGTCAACCTCCGTCACAAAAGCAAGACTGTCGGAATGGTGGTCGTTGGGGCGTTGAGTGGTGTGCATATTGTGGTGCTTGGAACGGGTGTAATTTTGTTTTGTTCTCTTCTTTCGTTTCTTTTTCGTTTTTTTTCCCCGGTTAGGGTACCTTGAGGTACCCACCCGATACAAAGGGGAAGACCACGATCATCATCATCATCATCATGTGGGCTTTCTCCGCTGCAGAACCTGCACCGAAACGGCGGGCGTCTGCTACGCGCTCGTTATTTTAGTCGCTGTTAGCAGACATTGCCATAATTTACGTCATGGAACACTACGTCACTTCAACGTCATGCGGCAGCGATTAGTTCCACAGATAACGCGTTTTTAGCAAGTAAGCCGAGTTCGTGCGTTCAGTTTTCACGTTTCTTGCGGCTGTTTCGGGCATTGATAGGGCGCGTACCTCAACGTGAGCAGAAATATTTTAATTTGGGGAGGTGCTTCATGACATACGTAGAATGGGCTACAAAATAAAATAATTTCTATATGGCGGGGATGAGCAGAAAAAAATGCAGTGTATATGTTAAAAAGAAACGGCCAGCACGTGCTTCTTCTTCTTCGTATTTTACAGCAAAAGCTGTGTATGTTTTTTTTTTTGCATTCAATGTGTTTTGCAATGTTGCGTTTCGAATACTAACACAAGTAATTTGTTGCACTTGCTCGCCTGCTCTCATTATTTCCTTGGTGAGAATGCGAGGGGTGTCATTATTTATATAAAGGAAGTTATCAAGAGAAGACACGATGATGACTACAGATTATAGTTATACAATTATGTACGTGCGATTGTCATAATCGTCACAATTATATCAATACAACTACTGTACTCAGCGAATCATTCCGCGCTATACAAGCTTCGCGGTTTACGTAACAAGCGTACAATAGAAACAGCTTAAAGGGACCGACAACCATTTTTTAAGGTACCTGTTTTCTTTATTTCAACGGAAAGCTTACCGGTCAGAGTGTCCTGTTACGCAATGGCAACAGGGAAAACGCCGTAAAACATTTTTTATGAGAATTTTTGGCCTATGGAGCCTTACATGCAGCACATGTTGCAAACAGTGGTCGACAACCATCGGACGTGCTCGCGCCAGGCAGTGCCTCCACAGAGCGCATGCCTGCTACGCCTGGGAGCCACTGAGCGCATGCGCCGAGGTTAAAAACAGGTTTTCGGATGCCGCGAAGGCAGCGCCGCTTTTCAGCGTCGACTCCTTTTTTACTGCATAGAAAGGAAATAGTAGGGCGAAGGTGCGTTTTTATGTGTCGATTGCAACTTTAAGGCCGAGTTACGGTCGTATGAACACCAACAGGCAACGCACGACGATTCAAAGACTCCAAATAGCAGTACCAAGGCGTCTCCACTAGGCCGCGCCACATTTCAGTTGCCGCAATTCTTAAGCTCAATTTAAAAATACAGTTCCTGTTCAAATCGCGATAGGGTGCTCGCTTCCATCACTATAATTCAAGCTCTTTCGAAATCCACAAATGTTCACTCACACGTTCTGGCCAGTTGTCGGTCCCTTTAAGCTACAACTTTTCCAAAGCATCTTCAGTAAACGAGAATTAAGGGGTGGAAATGCAGATGATCGACGCATAGGTAAAACGAAATGTTTCTGGTACGCTGCCCCGATGTCTCGCCATCATTATATCTCTAGACTCTGTTCATTTCTCTCTTTTTATTAACCTATCTTACGGAAAACATGTCTTTTTTAAAATAAAAGAGCGTAATACTATAGTAGCGTATAGTCCACATTGAACCGTGCGAACGCTCATCGCCGTGAATTTTTAAGATAACTTATGTAGATGCACGTGAGAGTGAGCTGTTTTAAATGTGTTTGAAATGTTTCCATCTATTGCAGCCTTGATCGATCGTAAAGGAATCCCACGCATTTAGCATGGATATATAATTTTTGACTGCAGTCTAGTCAATAAAGCAGGGCCGCTGCATGAATTACAGCCGCTGAACGTTGAAGATCACTCAGGAACCTGTTGACAATGCGCATTTGTTGTCTCACATACGTTTGTCAAACAAATGCATGGGAGGCCTGTGCAGTTGTTTACTGCTCTTATTTTTTGCATACTGCTGGGGTTTACTCCAGAAGAGTTTTCTGAATTGATTCAAGTTAACATTTTTGGGCTTGTTCATTGCTTACCGTATTTTCGAAGAAGGTGTGGCATTTAACAGCAATCCGGCGGGACAGTTAACTAGCGGCTAACGTGTTGGCTTGCGAAGCGTGAGGTTGCGGGGTCGAATTCTAGCAATGGCAGCAGCAATTCGATAAGGGCGAAAAGTTAAAAAAAAAGTATAGTTGATCCCTCTGTCACATGAGTCGGTATAAACACGCAAGTGAAACCTGTCTTCGCACATAAGCGGCAATCTGGCAAATCGGGGAGGGGTTGGATAGCTTGGAAATGTGAACCCTTTGCACAGCAGCGGCACCTCGACACTGCACAGGGACGCTCGACAGTTGCACGCAAGCGAAAGCTCTCGAACGACTCACATTTCTCCGGAGACACCTCAATGAACGCGCCAGCGCCCTGCGAAAACTTGCCATAAAGCAGGAGCATCCACACCTTGCAAGCGAAACCAGAGTAGATCGTTTTGTGAACGCACACTTAGCTGTGTGGAAGGCGCCCCATTCGTTTGTCGGCGGCCGTCTTCGCGCTCTTGGAGTAGAGCGCGTCGCAGCGCAACTGGCTACCACGTATGTCACACAAGACGAATTATGTAGCGGCCACGGCTGAAGCAACGCTCCTCCCGTGTCCTCCTCGCCCGCCTCTCCATTTCGAGTGGAGACAATAGCGTCGTCTGCTACGGATGGATGGATGGATATTATGAGCGTCCCCTTTATAACGGGGAGGTAGCCTGCGGGCCACCAAGCTCTATACTTTATTTTACCCTCTACAAACGTTTCTTTTCGCGAATTACGCATATTTTCACAACAAATTTTCCCCCTCGCCTACCTATTTTATATACTATCGTTCCGCTGTGATGTAACAATATTATTCGAACTACCTTGCGTTTCTGTTTGCTCCATACCTTTGCGCCACCAATACTCTAAGCGCCTTTTACTTATCTCTATCGCCGACATCTTCAGCTTTCCCGTGCTATCTCTGAAACCCATGGCCTCCTGCAGGGTAGTGTCCAGAGTAGTGCCATAAGTGACCATATGGAAATTTGCATGTTTGTCAAAACTAGATAGCTAGCACCTTGCACAGGCACAGAGACACAAACGAAGCCTTCCAGAAAGTAACCGAGGATACCCTAACATCTTTTCAAACAGAGTGGAAACAAACTAACTGGGATGATGTTTTACAGGAACAAGATGCTGAATCAGCTTACAATATATTTCTTAGCAGGATTGTTGTCGTGCATAAAAAAAAAACGTTTTGTTTACAAAATCTATGCAGAAGAAAAAAATGCCTGAGAAAGCTATGGTTAACGAATGCTCGTTGTAAAAAATGAAGAAGCGTGACAAACTATATGCCAACTTTATCAAAACTCCAGAGCCTCTGGATTTAAAAACATTTAAAATGTTTCGAAACAAATTAACTAAAAACTACGGAAAGCACGTGATGCTTATTTTCTACAGATGTTTTCGTCTTGTATGAATGACTCAAAGAAACTATGGAATAAACTAAATGCTCTCATGAATAGGAATCGGAGGAGTTATCCAAATAAATTAGTTTAAACTGTAGATTGTTGGTAAAGGAGGATTTGGCAAACGCCATCAATGATTATTTTGTACACAGAGACGTTGACCTCAATCATCCCATGCCGCATTACCTGCACATTGCTCCAAACTCAAACGCAAATTTTTTTCAGCCACTCATGCCTTCGGATGCATGTTCTGTATACCTAAGACTCAAAACATGTCGTAGCTGCGATGCCGATGGTCTACAAATTCTACTTATAAAATTTTGTTATATATGATATAGCCCCTATTTCGACACACATTTATAATTTATAATATGCGCATTTCCAGAATATATGAAGGTTGCTAAGGTAGTAGTATTATTTAAAAAGGGTGATTAATTAGATATAAAAAATTGTCGTGCGATATCAATCCTTTCTGTTTTTTCAAAAGGTCTTGGAAAAATTATTCCAAGTCAGTTGTGTTCATTCTGTGAAAAATACAAGATAATTTCAAATGCTCAATGTACTTTTCGTAAAAAGAGGTCCTCTGAATCAGCTCTTGTCAATCAAAAAGAATTTATATTGCAGAACTTCGAACATAAGCTATTAACATTGGGCACATCTGTCGACTTTACACAGGCGTTAGACCATATTAATAATAACATTTTTTTCTACAAATTAGGAAATATGGAATCAGAGGCGTTTCAGTTTAATTATTAAAATCTTTTGTTAATAACAGACGCAAGTTTGTTTCTGTAGGCTATAACACATCAGTAACCAAGAAAATATTTTGTGGTGTCCCATATTGTAGCATTTTATGACCGTTTCTCTTCAACTTATACGCTAACGATATCACATCTATGAAAAGGCGAAATTTATAATTCATGCAGAGAGCAGATAACACAAGTGTTTTTTTTTTTCGCCCGGTTCTTGCACCAATTTAATTACTATGGCAAATGACTTCTTGTGCAGTCTATCCTACTGGTCCGCAGAGGGCTGTTTAAAAGTAAATACGGCTAAAACAAAGGCTGTAATTTTTCATACCAAAGGCATGAGCCTTCCTTCAGATCTAACATTAGCGTATAGATCTACAAATAGAACTTGCTCTTTCTGCAAAGTTGTTAGGGGTACACTTCACAAGTAATATGCAATGGGACGTCTATGTAAGCTTTGTACTCCCAGAACTTAGCCGCATAACAGGTGTTTTAAATCGCCATGGGTACACTTTACCCGTCTCTGTAAAACTATTAATTTATGATGCTTTATTTGTGCCTCACATACATCGTGGGCATCTTGTATGGAGTACCACACCTAAGTGTAACTTGGGTAAATTATTTCGTATGCAGAGGAAAATAGTACGTGTCGTCGCTAATGTACCGTATGCCACCCATACTGAAAACCTGTTTGATACATGCAACATTTGTACAGCCCATAACATCTATAACTATGACTATTACGCGAACATTACTTTGGTACCAAACGTAACAATACCTAACTTGCAGAACTTGCAAAACTATCCGCCAATTCATTCTACTATTCAACTCGTACACCTGAAGTATGGAAGGTTCCGCGCTTTAGAACTAACTACGGTTGTCAAATGCTGTGTAATAACCTTGCAAAATTACTGAATTCATATGATAGAGCAGGCTACAATTTACAGTATTTATCGCTGTCGGAATTTAAATCACTATTGCTTTCACCTCCGTAGAGCGCGTTTGTGAATGTTTTATATTGTTCGTTATGTTCTTTCTTTGTCTGTTAGCAAGTGCATATAATTTAATCATTTCAATGCTGCAGCGTGTTTGCATTGTTATTATGCGAGGAAATATGTAATTGTTTTTAACACGAAAGTGAGTGTTTTATGCCGGGGTCCACCACGACCCCACGCGTCACTACCGTAACGGATATGACGCAGAAAAATAAACATGTAAGAAAAACACACAGAAAAACTGTTGACGCGCTGGCAACCGAACTCACAGCACCCCGCTCCACGACGAGAGGTGACCCGAGCTCTACCACTGCGCTCACGCTGCACATGCTGGAAGCTGTACGAATGCGTCTCATATTCCTTCTTATCGCGCTTCACTCGTTCCTCGACGCTCGCATCCGGCTCAGCGCGCGCATCCAGGCTCACAGTGCCTGGAACGGTGCCGCTATCTAGGAGAAGCAAAGTGAATCTGCAGCTTTACTTCGCCTCTCCTGGATGGCGGCACCATTCCAGGCGCGTTCTAAAGTCCGCCTTGATGTGCGCGTGCATCGGAAAGAAGCGTGATAAGGAAGAACATATTCGCGTTCGTACAGCTTCGAGCGTATGTGCGCCTACAGCGCGGTGGTAGAGCACCGGTCACCTTTTGTCGAGGGTAGCGTTTCCCCGCCGACCACTCTTCGAGTGTGATGGCAACAAGGAAACTGCTGCGTTAGACGCCCAAGCACGGCAACGACGTTGATGGGTCAACGTGGCGCAAGTAAATGTGATTGATACCTTTGCCGCGCGGCATTTACTATCGACTGTGTCCAGTTATTACGTAAACTACTTCGGTTACCACAAGGGGTTGGTCCTTGATGTTATGGAGGCGATGCGTGAACGTGCGCGCATCCACGTCATACGGTGCCGTACCAGCGAAACGCGGAGAGCAATGGGCAAGTTCACCTCGATGTAACAATAAACATTCAACTGCTTACGAGAACACACATTTCACTTTCGTGTTATACCGATTCCTTTGACGAGATCGAGATTTCGATCTACTTGCGTTGGTGGCGTAAATCGCGTGCTTTTTATGAATTGTATAACTGCATTGTTTTATGGCCACTATATAAATACGATATATATGGTGCTCGATGTTTTACCCCATGTAGCCATATTGTACCTAGGGAGTGAGGTTACCTCAAGCCGCGTCAGTGCGGCGTTTTCTCCTCATCCACCTCCATTTACCACCACTCTGTAAGTGCGTGTGTGTAAATGGAAATCAATAAATCAAATCAAACCACACCTACATGTGGGTGCATATCTGTACATTCAATCAAAACATAATCTGTCGTTTCCCTAGCTTTTCCACAGCACGTACATATATCCCCTTCTTTATTGAATTTCGCTCTGTAACTTCGTGTTCTCAGGCAACCTGTACTCGCTTCAAACAGTAAAGCGCTTCCCTTTGAATTATCATAAAAGTTTCCTCTTTTGATTTCGTCTTTCCCTTTTCTGTAGTTGCCCGATTCCGGTTTATTCACTGCCGCTATCCAATTCGACTTCCTCCCTGCTCTGACCATTCTCCTAATGCTCTTTTTTTTGCCTCATCTGTTTCGTTACTGGCTCTATACTTACTGGTAAGCCTCCTAGTTCTTTTCCTCCATTGTGAGTCAACGTTCTTCCTATACAAATATCTGAATACTTTCGCTGCCCATCTACTTTCATTGATATTCCTTAATCTTCGTTCGTATCTAATTTTACTCTGAGCTTCCCTTCCCTCAAAGTCAGACCACCCCATATCCCCCTTAACAGCCTCATTTGAGGTCTTCCCATGGCCGCCCAATGCCAAACGTCCGGCCATCTTCTGGTTCACGCCCGGTCTTGGTTGTACCTCTGACCTCATGCACACCCCTGAGTTCCCGAATGTAAGTCCTGGCACCATCACACCTTTCCGCAAACCGCGAATTACCTCGTACATGTTGTAACCCCACAGCGCTCTATGCTTCATTATTGCAGAATTCCTCTCCTTTAGCTGTCATAGCTTTTTCCTGCACTTCTATGTACCTATTCCCATCATTTATCCATATCCCAAGGTATTTGTACTCTCGGTACCTCCTCGCCCTGTATTGATATTGTCTGGTCGTTGCCGTCATTGAATATCATCCAACCGCATTTTGTCACACTAAATTTTGTTTAGTGACTGCACCAGACTGTTGTCCAGACTGCAGCAGACTGCACCACGGCAGTCGACCCGTGGTGCGACTGCGCCACCACGGGTCCGGCGTGGTGCGGCAGTTCTCGGCAAAAGGGGCCACGCAGCAGCCGGCGCTTTGACCCCTGTCCCAGTATTTCTAACTCACTCTAGTCACGACAGCACTAATGCCACCACGTGACCCAGCTCAGCCACCAGGGACGCAATGAGTTCATTGCCTGCTCTTGCTGGATGCCCCTGGCGGAAAGATAAAGGAATGTTGCTTCCTTTAATTTGACTCGCGCCACTCAGCCTTCTGGAGTATGTATACTCCAACCGGCTGCTCTACCACCACTGACCACCGGGTCCTGAGGACCCCCGCCTTCACCCCGGCCACGCCCGGACATGGACCGTTGCCTCTGCCTACCAAGAAAGCCTTCACTCTATACCCTTCACTCTTTAATCCCCATCCCCAAGACGCTGACCCATGCTTCATCATGGGCTGCAGAACCATGCGTCGCTTCTTTCACTATAACATCTACTACTACTACTACTTTAGCTTGACTCAAGTGGCTTATGACAACGGTATCTTAGGGAGCGGGTTTCAGCCAGCGTTTATATAGTTTCACATGGTAACGTTGGGACAGAAGTATCTTGTATGTTAAAATACACGATACAGTCTTTCGTGTATCGGAAAGACAGACACTGGTACACATCTCGCCAGACGTGTCAGGAGATTGAAGAGGACATCCAACATATTGCATAAGATACATGTATCTTCGATACTAACCACTACTGAAAATGAGAAGCAAAAAGTAAATTAACAATATTCCGTCAATTGCAGGCATGTGCTCAAATTGCTCTGTATCTTGCGGCCGCTATTCCGGAGACTTGAATAGCAATCATGTATTCACGATGATCCACGTAAGTCTTATCAAAAAAGATCTATGTGTATTAGCTTCTTCTTCTTCTTCTTCATCATCATCATCATCATCATCATCATCAGCAGCAGCAGCAGCAGCAGCAGCAGCAGCAGCAGCTCTCTACGCCCACTGCAGGGCAAAGGCCTCTCCCATGGATCTCCAATAATCCCAGTCCTGTGCTAACTAGGCCCAATTTATTCCCGCAAACTTCCTGATCTCATCTGCCCACCTAACTTTCTGCCGCCCCCTGCCACGCTTGCCTTCTCTAGGAATCCACTCTGTTACCCTTAATGACCAACGATTGTCTTGTCTTCGTATTACATGGCCCGCCCACGCCCATTTCTTCTTCTTAATTTCTATTAATATGTCCCTAACACGCGTTTGTTCCCTAACCCACACGGCTCTCTTCTTGTCCCTTAAAGGGACCCTGAAACGGTTTTGACGATTTTGTGCAAACATGGTGATCCGGTAGAGCGGGTCACTAGGACCATTACAGGACAGATTTTAGCGCTGTGCGTAAAGTGTGTAATTTACAATAAGGTTTTGAACACGCGTATCGCAAAAGGTCGCAGCGGCTCGCCAAAAAGCGTTTTCAAACGCCCCCGTCATCGAGCGATCGAATGGGAGGTCGCTGATTGGCCCCGACCCAAGTGACGTGCGCGTAATTTTCAAAACCTAGCTGCGAACAACGTGCTTCTACAACGTACTCCTTCGTTTCAGCCAACGGTATCATCGCGGCATCTGGCGGCGTCACACGAGTCGCCGGCGCTCTATTACAGAGGCTAGCACTGCCGAGGCGGGCGACCTCAGTGAGGATATCGGGGCGCTATGTCACTACGGGAGGCTCGGCAGAGCGGCTGACGCGGGAGGCGCTGTCGTCGCTAGCGCGCACTCCGCAGCAGATCGAGTTGAGGAGGAACAGCAGTGGTAAGGAGGAAGGCGACAGAAATAAGCCCATAGCTGCCTTAGCGCTTTGTGCTTCGCTTTATTTATGGTGTGAATGATTTCGCAATTGTGTTGCCTAATCAGTGACGCAATGTCAAAAAAACGTTTCAGGGACCCTTTAAGGTTACACCTACCATTTTCCGTTCCATAGCTCGCTGCGTCGTCCTCAATTTAAGCTGAACCCTCTTAACCTCCAAGTTTCTGCCCCGTAGGTGAGCACCGGTAAGATGCAGCTGTTATACACTTTCCTCTTCATAGACAATAGTAAGTTACCATTCATTATCTGAGAATGCTTGCCGAATGCACGCCATCCCATTCTAATCCTCCTAATAACCTCAGCCTCATGATTCGGATCACGGGTCACCACCTGGCCTAAGTAGACATATTCACTTACTACTTCCAATGCCTCGCCAGCTATCTGAAATCGCTGTACTCGCCCAAGGCTATTGACCATTACTTTAGTTTTCTGCATATTAATTTTCAAGCCCACTGTTATACTTTGCCTGTTAAGGTCAGTAATCATGCTTTGTAATTCATCTCCCGAGTTAGCAAGGCAATGTCATCAGCGAATCGGAGGTTACTGAGATATTCCCCATGAACCCTTACACCCACCTGATCCCAATCCAGCGTTCTAAATACTTCTTCTAAACATGCTGTGAATAACAGTGGAGAGATTGTGTCCCCTTGTCTTACGCCCTTCCTTATAGGTATTTTGCTGCTCTCCTTATGGAGGACTACGGTGGCTGTGGAGCCGTTGTAGATGTCTTCCAGTAACCTTACGTAATGCTCGTCTACGCCCTGATTCCGCAATGCCTGCATGACGGCTGAGGTATCGACCGAGTCAAATGCTTTCTCGTAATCTATATATAGGGGTTGATTATACTCCGCGCGTTTCTCTATCACCTAATTGATAGTGTGAATATGGTCTACTGTTGAGTAGCCTTTACGAAACCCTGCTTGTTCCTTAGGTTGACTGAAATCTAAGGTGGCACAAATTCTCTTAGCGATTACCTTGGTAAATACCTTGTAGACGACTGACAGTAAGCTGATCGGTCTGTAATTTTTCAAGTCCTTTGTGTCGCCTTTCTTATGGATTAGGATGATGTTCGCATTCTTCCAAGATTCCGGTATGCTCGCAGTCATTAGGCATTGCGTATACAGGCTTGCCAGTTTTTCCAGTATAATCTGCCCACCATCCTTTAACAGTTCTGCTGCTATCTGGTCCTCACCGGGTGTGTTTCCCGCTTGCATCCCTTTGTGTGCAATAGAAGTAGGAGGTAAGATCCGTAGAGAGATTACTAGAAAACTTTCCCAGGACACGAAATACTTCGTTAGAAAACGGCAAGGCATGACAGTATCAAATGCAACTGACAGAATAGAACTAGCGGAGCTTTCGAAGTTAATCAATAAGCGTAAGACTGCCGACATACGAAAGTATAACATGGAGCGAATTGAGCATGCTCTAAAGAGCGGAAGGAGCCTGAAAGCGGCGAGGAGACGTCTAGGTATAGGCAAAAATCAGATGTATGCATTACGAGACAGGCAAGGCAATGTGATCACGAATAGGGATGAGATAGTGATAATAGCCGAGGAGTTTTACAGAGATCTCTATACAGTAGTCGCGATAACCAGAATAGTGAACGGGGAAGCAGTTTAGAAGAGGCTGACATTCCACCAGTACTCACAGAGGAAGTAATGTGTATTAGCTTACAAACAAACAAACAAACAAACAAACAAACAAACAAACAAACAAACAAACAAAGAAGAACCCGATATATTGATAAACACTTCACGCGCCGTCTTCGCACCGGCGCCCTTATTTACTATATGTGCGACAATACGCTGGGACCAAAGTGGAAGATTCAGTGCATACCAGCTAGTCAGGAGCTCTATCGTGCAAAATCGGTGTATAGACGGATGGATCGACGTTTTGAGAGTACCCTTTGTAAGGGGCAATGATGCTTGCGCCCCCAAGGTTAATATTTAAGTTGGCCTAATGTACTACCTATCTGAATTACGGTCTTCTTTTTTGTTTTTGTGAATATTTGAAACTCACAACTTAACTTTCTGTGTTTCACGATAGAGCGCCCTTTGTTCTCGTGGTACATCGCTTTTGTTCTTTCTGCCACCTTTTCGTCCACCAATCATCCAACCGTCCTTTAGCAATCCCTATCGAGAGCCTGTTCACCTCTCCCATGCTGTCCCTAAATTCTAAGGCTTCATGTGGGCTAACACCCAGACCACGGAGCAAGAATTCTTGAGGAGGAGAAACAGCGCTCGCTCGGGCGGCCCGATAAAGTCACGCCGTAAGGCACTAAAGCCCCTTGATGTTGGAAAGTACCGCCACTCTTTGAACAACGCCGCGACACCCTCGCCGGAGCCGTCAACCTCCTCGTTTTCTCCCCCTCGTTCGCGGAGCCAGCGCATCCGCAACGCTGAGTGGCTGCGGCGCAGAGTCAGGTGACCTTGACGTCACAAAAGCGACGCGCAACTTGTTTTCGCGCGCTTCTTGTTTCCCTCGCCCGCCATGCGCCTGCCCAGCGGTGGTCGCCCTGCGGCTTCTAACGTGCGCTTCGCAAGTGTTTCCGCCTTTCTGTAGCGGTGTGAACTTCGTTTGCTGTGGAAATCTCTTGCTTCCACTCGTTTCAATGCAGCAGTAAGCCAGAGAAAGGGCTAGCATGATTTTCGATCCTTCGAGGACAACTGAATGTTGTGCGCCGGAAGCAGTAGCTTCAAAACGTCGGGGAAAAGCATGTCCCCCTTCTAAGCACACAGTTCCGGGCGAGTTTACTGTTACAGTTTTCCTTAGGACGTTGGTGAAGTTTCATGGATATTTCAATGTACCTTGCATACCCGGACTCTTCGTTCAGTACAGTAGAGAACGCCTATATGTTTTGTTGACTTCGTGCATTGGACAGTGTTCTCGTGCATGCGCTAGTTTTCAAATGATCTAATTCATAAGATAAGTGCCTGTAACTTCTGCTTCGTAATTGTGCGCGTGTGTGCGCGCGCGTCTGTGCCTGTGTATATGTATGTGTGAGCTTGCGATAGCGTGTGTGAACGCGTCTATGTGTGCGCGTGTTCGCGCACGTCTTGTGTGCATGTACATCTGCGTGTGTTTTTGTGTACAGTTCGCATGTATGTGTCCGTGTGTGCGCGTTCGCGTGTGTATAATGTATGCGCGTATGTATGTATGTGCGTGCTTTCGTTGTGTGTGTCTGCGTATGTATGTATGTATGTATGTATGTATGTATGTATGTATGTATGTATGTATGTATGTATGTATGTGTTTGCGCGTGGTGGTATCTGTGCACGTGCGTATGTATGTATCCATGTGCGAGCGTGTGTATGTATGTGCTTGTCGCATGTGTGTTGATATATTCGTGTGTATGCATGTGCTTGTCGCATGTGTGTTGACATACGCGTGTGTATGTATGTGCTAGTCGCATGTGTGTGGACACATGCGTGTGCATGTATCTATGTGCATGTGGTCGTACGTGCATGTGTCGTACGTGTCCGCGTGTGCGTGTACTATGTGCGTGTGGCTGTATATGCTCGCGTGCGTATTTTTGCGTGTGTTCGCACGTGTACGTGTATTACGGGCGCGTGTCCGTGTGTGCGTGTTCGCCTGTGCGTATATGTATTTGCGTTTGTGCACCGTGTTCATGTGCGAGTACCTGTGCGCATGTGGTCGCATGCGCATGCGTGTATTTTTGAGTGTGTGTCTGCGTATGTATGTACGCGTGCACCCGTGCCTTCGTATGCGCGCGCACATGTAATCGTTCGCGAATGTTCATGTGCGCGTGTTCCAGCGCGTGTATGTATATGCATGTGCATGTGCGCATGTGTTGGTATGTGCGTGCGTGCTGCGCTTGCATTTAACCACGACAAAGTATAGGCACGTGCGTTCTGTATAGGCTCTTTCGAAAACACAGCATCTGTTTTGCACAGTGGCTTTGATAGAAAGGCATTCGGCCCGCCTGTGCCGGGAAATTCACTTTAGATAAACTATTTGTTCTTCGTTAGATATTTATTTAATCTATTCGGTAACCACTTACACGCAACACATTCTCCTGTCTATTCTACGCTGCTTGCATTGCATTCGTCACCGTAAGGCTAGCCCAACGGACGACGGCGAGGCAAATCGCGCAGCCACTGGCAGGTACTCATTTTTTTCGGTGCGCTTTCACTTCTTTTAACCGAAGCGTCCCGAAACAAAAACATCTGTCATGAAGTTATACTGGAAGCATACTATCCTCACGCCAGTTTCAGAAGGGATAACTTCCTATTTGGCGCTTGAAAGGGCCGAATAAACAAGCGCGCGCAATACATCTCAATGCGGTTGCAACGCGCCATTGGAGGGTTCAGCGTGCCGTGCGCACCGCTCCGGCGCGGGGAGGGAAGAAATCCGAGGAGGATTGAGGAGGAAAGCGCGCGTGTGGAGGAGAGTGTCGCTATTTTACAACATCAAGGGGCTTTATAAGGCACCGCGCCGACGCGCCCTCTGTCGTGCGAGTCGGCTCGCGGAGAAAGAGGAACGCGCGCGTCGCGCTCGCGCTCTCCGCGGAAGCTTTAATCTTTCACGGGTTTCAAGGCCAACCGGCGCCGATTCACCCCAGTGGATGCGTTTCTTGCGCGTCATCGAGGCTGCAAATTGTCTGATAGCCTAACGAAAAGAATGTGTCGCCTACACAACAATTACCTGCACAGTACCTCTTCTGGAACGTGAGTTCGGTTGGTTGGGCCAGAATCACCACTATCGGTACAGCGTCGTTTCTTTTCTTTCAACTACACATACGCCCTTGTTTGCTTCTTTGTTGTTCAATGCGATGGACTCGCGGCAAAGGGACTTTAGAGGGCGCACCATCGCATATTTTCCTCATCGTGGCAAACAGCGAGCATATTTGTGTCTTAATTAACAACTGCACATTCTCCGCGCTTCACGACAGATCCAGTGGGTCATTTTTTTTACGAACAGGAAGCAGGTAGCTGAACCAAGTGTTTATTCGAAATTTCACTTTTTGGGAGGTGGGGGGGGGGGGTTACCCATGGAGTAGCCAGCAGCTGGGGGGCGTGGATACGAAGTCATAAGAAGCCTTCGCCACCAAGCTCGCTTTAACATTGCCACGTATGTGACTATCCGAGAAATGCTTCTCGCGAACATATACATGGGGATGAGCCCTCGGTCTTTCCTTGGTATCGCACGAGCGTACACCTCCAATTTCAGCGAGCCACTGGGAATTTTAAAGTAGTGAGCTTCACCTTGCAGGATGAGCCAATGTTAAGGTTTGGCACAACATATTGCCGCCCCAAAACGGCACTGATGGCAATACTGGACAGCGCTCGCCTTTGTTGCAACACGAAAAGCGCGCGCAAAGTTTGAGGAGCCGGCCCGCAGCACGCTGCGGAAGCCAGTGAGAGATGTAGAGTTAGCAGAAACCAAAGAACACGCAGCAGCTTTCACGCCCCTTATTCCCAAGGCCATTTACCCGTGCGTGCTCACAATACGCCAGCGAGTGACTTCCAGCGGCATGCGTCGTCTGCTCTGGAGTGACTGCAAGGAGCTCGTTCCAAGCGCTGTGCTGCACGTAATTAAGCCAGCATTTATTACTAACTGCAGCTAAAATGTCCGCCGCCCCTATTTATTTACGCTACAGACTGAAAACTCAGAAAATTTGCAATATATGAGACGGTAACGCGATTATTGTGTGTCGCGCCCATAGGACGGCATGTAAATGATGGCAACAGGCCGGAAGCGTCATCTGTCGTGATGCGGAGAAAACTCAACTTCCCCCTCGCCCAAGCGTTGCATTAACGGGCCGCCGCCACGCGCTGCCGCCAGGGTGTCGGAACGAAATGTTTTTCGTTCCGGTTTTCGTTTCGTTCCGCAGAAAAATGTTCCGTTCCGTTTTCGTTCCGGAACGAAAAATAAACGTTCCGTAACGGTTCATAACGTTATTTTTTTCAATAATAAGAACGAACAAAATACTTAATATAAAAGTACCTTTTAAAAACAGCAAAAGTTACTGAACTGATACATAAAAATGCGATAATAGTTGTTGGGATTTTACGTCATAAGGCCACGGTGTGACTAGAGTGTACTAGAACTTTTGAGTGGCGCGAGCGCCTGCCTGTGCGCGGCCGTTTCAGCGTGGAAAGATGCGGTGGCGCTGGCGTCGACCAATCTACCCGGGCGGATGGCTGGCAGGCGTTCCGCGTACGCGTTGGTACCTCTCCGTCGCACCCAGGATGATCTTTTTCATTCCTCGTTATACCCCCCCCCCCTTTTCAAAAATTTTAATGCAAATAAATATTATTTGACATTATTGTTAGTGAAGTTGCCGCCGACTGTATTGCAGCCTGAAGTAGCGTAGCACATCGTACCGCATAACGAGCGCGTTCCCCCCCCCCCTTTTATGGTGTACACTTACACGAGAAACCAGCTAGCCGGTACACATCGGAAGCCTCCCTCATCCCCCCTCCCCAACGAAAAAAAAAGGAAAGTGTTGCGCATAAGTCGACGAACTCCTCGCCCGTTCCACGCATATAAAACACCAATGTTGAAATCAAATAAAGGGAGCGTTGCTTGTGGTTGCGTTCACTCACAACAAAAGCAGGCTTTATTGACATTGTCACTGTCTGAAGAACAGCAGAGTTTTTCCAAAGCTCAATTTCATCATTTTAATATGGGAATGCGTTTATTGTTGTAGGACCCACAAAAATGCACATACGTAATACTGCATAAAAACGCCTTCAGTGAAACACAGCAGTGCAAGATTTCGAGAGTTTAAATAAGCAACAGCACGGCAAAGCAAAGTCGTATTAACAATCGATAACGCGAAAATACAATTGGTTCGCATACTTATACAAACAATACATTTGCAATTAAAATTATAAAAAGCATAAAATTATAGAGCCAGGATACACCATATAACTTAAAACAAAACAAAATGCAGAGCTTAGGTTGTCTTCCTTAAATGCATTTAAGTAAAAAAAGATATTATCGTTGCAAAATCGTTTAAACAGACTCTAAAGCGGAACAATGAATCGGCTTAGTTCGAGTAATTATACTCTGAGAACCCTAAAGTTGCCCCGCCACGGTGGTCTAGTGGTTATGGCACTCGGCTGCAGATCCGAAGGTCGCGGGATCGAATCCCGGCCGCGGCGGCTTCATTTCGATGGAGGCGAAATGCTGAGGCCCGTGTGCTGTGCGATGTCAGTGCACGTTAAAGAACCCCAGGTGGTCGAAATTTCCGGAGACCTCCACTACGGCGTCTCTCATAATCAGAGCTGGTTTTGGGACGTTAAACACCACAAATCAATCAACCCTAAAGCTGCTGAATTAACCATCACAGGTTTATTAATACAAAAAGATTCAAGAACAAATTTTATTTTCAGATTTCGCGTCAGAATTTGCACGTTTTCTTGCTTACAAACCTCTTCTCGGAAGAATCTCTCTTCTTGGTGCCCCTTTAAAAAATTAAGAGTGCAATAACATATGCACGAAAACTGACATCTTTTTTATGCCAATGCAGCAATTTATAGCCTAAGTTTCAGCTGCTGCTGTGCGCTTCTTCGTTTCTCATCCCGCCACTTGTTAAGACCCTTTATATAGAAATGCATACGCCTGACCACGTAAAAGCTGGTCAACTTAGCAGTTAATGACTTGCAACCAGCACCCCCAATGCTTCTCCTGTTGATCACTGCCAGGGCATCCAAGATGCTATCTTTGTGTAAGTCACTCTTACTAAAGCAACCAGTGAAAATGTCTTCAAGTTCACTAATAAAGACAAAAAGTTTCGGAGAAGGGTACAGAAGACCACCGAAATCACAAGGTTTCACGTCTTTCGATCGGGGCCTTAAAAAGGGATAACTTGCGACTTTGTTGCACACACGGATATCCAGTCGTGCAACCTGGCGCGTAACAATGGCTTAAACGTTGTTTTATTGCCATTTCGCGACCAAAACAGAGATGCCGACTACAGAGGCTACCATGCCGCCGAGCAAACCTGGGTAGATTGGGCGATGGCAGCGCCGCCACTACTTTCGCCGCAAGTTGGGCAAGGGGCAAGCAAGGGAAGAGCGCCGCGGTCGCGCCACTCAAAAGCTTCTAGTACACTCTAGTGTGACTATGAGGGAAGTCGCAAATAGTTTCGAAGCAAGGACACAACAAAAACTTGGTATTCATTTTTCCTCAAGTTTGAATCCCGAATTTTCGTCAAAGGGGGCACACGATTTTGAGAAGCAGCAGGTCATCAAGTGTACTCGCCGATAAGCGAGGCAGCTGCTCTGACAAAACGAAAGTGAGCGCCGAAAATGCCCTCTCAACGCTGACTTGTGTGGCTGGCACCCCAAGGGCCACTTGCGCTAACATGTACAGCTCCGGTTGCCGCTCTTTGCGCTCGTCTCAAAATTTCAACACATAAGCGACGACAACGCCCTCTCCACGACGGCCTGTGTGAGAGGCACGCGAAACTCCGCTTGAATTTAATACAAACAGCTATGGTTGCCCCTTTCTTGGTTTCCTGCATTATTTCAACGCATCTTTCCTTTGAAACACCTGCCCGAGATGCGTGCTGACGTTGAACCCAGAGTTATGCATCATTGCTCACGTTGCATGACCTCGGTTGTTCCGGATCGTAAAATCTTCCGGTGAACCGAAAAACGATAAAAAATATTTCGTTTTTGCTCCGGAACGAAATAATAAATAACGTTCCGGTTACGTTTTCGTTCCGGTCAAAAATATCGTTTTTTTCGTTTTTCGTTTTCGTTTTTCGTTCCGTTCCGACACTCTGGCTGCCGCGGCATAGCAGTTTCCTCTCCTCAAATACTTCTTTCTCCGTGACCCAGACCTACACCTGGGTGGATATCTGCGTACTCAATTGAAACGGGCTCCATCGTCGCCCCAGCTTTTGCACAGCGCGTACGTTTATTTTCGTCGCTACTGAACCTCGCTTTCTAACAACGCTTTCTAACGCGATCCGACCTCGCGTCAAACGGTAAGGCGCTTCCTCTTGAATTGTCGTAAAATGCTTGTTTCCTAATTTCGCCTTTGTCCTTTCGATAGTTGCTCAGGCCTGGCTTTTGTTCCATCGCCGTTATCCTCTCCGCTCCATGACCTTGCGCATAATGCTCCTTGCTTCCATATCGCTCACGTTGCGCTATTCGTATAGCACTTGCTTGCTAGGCTCCTAGTTATTGTTCTCCACTGTGAGTCAACGTTCTTCCTGTACAAATACCTGGATACTTTCTCTGCCCCACCTATCGCCTTGCGTGCTCCTTAGTTTCTCTTCGAACCTAATTTTGCTCCGAACTTCTGTCACCTCAAATCTTGTCCATCCAACAGCCTCACTTGCCGTCTTCCCGCAGGCCGTGCCGCCGCTCTTTGATCCACGTCCAGTCCCGACTGGACCTCTAATTTCATGCACGCCACCGAGTTGCCAAATGTAAGCCCTGGAATCGTCCCACCCACAAACCTCGAAGCACCTCATATCTATTGTATCGGGCCCCATAGTGCTTCATTACCGCAGCACTTCTCTTCCCTTCTGCTGCGATGGCTTTTTCGTGTACCTCTGTATATCTGTTATCCCCGTTTACTCATACTCCAAGACACTTGCATCCTTCTTCCGATGGGGAGTGCCATCTGCTTTCAACACGCGCAGTGCGGCGTAGTACTGCTCAGCCAGCCAACGGCAACATTTACCACGCGTTTTGAATGATTCACCGCAAGGTAGCAATAAAGACACCTTGACGTCCAGTCAACAATGCTTTGCAGAAAACTTGCGATCAGTTGGTCACGCCAGTGCTCTATGTAAATCGCCAGGCAACGACTGGCAAATTTCAGCAACCTACCTTGGCTAACATTACGCGGCATGCAGTTTGCTTCGCCCCTTTTATTTCCTTGTGTTGTTGGACTAGTGAGTAGCAAGCAGTGCAACGTTTATGCTTAAGCTGTCGCGCCAGCGCGGTCGTCTTACTGAAGCCAAGTTCAGTTACCTGTTCGGCTTTCACAAAGCACCTTTCAATTGCCTTCACACAAGGAGAAGGCCTCTTGGCTTACACGTGTTTGTTCTGGGGCCGTAATCGGAAATGTGTTGCCAAAAGTGATAGTATCACTGGTGGCGTAATCGTGTCGGCTTTCGTATCTCCTGCGGAGGCGATTGGCTGGTTACACAAACCGGAAATGTTCAACCAGCCAATCACAGCGCAGGAGACAGCAGAAGTGACACAATTACGTCACAAGCGATACTATCGCCCTTGGCGACACATTTCAGAATACGGCCCCTGCTTCATGATGATGGACCATGTGGAAACCACATGGCCATACATAAATACGTCCGTAGACTATGCTGCGACATACGGCAACTCAAAATAAACAGCCTTAGTTTCTGGGGCTTTGGTAACCGATTCAGTGCCCTTCTCGAATACAGTATCCACAAATTTCGCCCCTGCCGAGCATGTCATCAACTAAGGGACACTTTTACGTCAGGTTGGCTTCTTTAATTATGAGGTGAGCACAGTGTGTCTAATTCTCAACGGGTGCCTGATTAACCGAACTGACCAGCTTCTGGTATTGCTGAGTACTAGATATATCTCGCAGTTCAAATAACAAACGCTGTAATGAGTGAGAATGTTAGTCCGCACGCATGCAAAACGAAAAGTAAGCGGAGCACTTCTAGCGCGACAGAGTATTGCTCTGCAAAGCTATAAGCGAGTACGGACAATAGGCTAATTCGTAATTCAATTTTAATGTAAAACAGATTTTTTTTTTCGGACAGATCAACTGCAAATTTACAAAGCGGCGCTGGTGTACGCATGGAAAGAGATGGGATATATGGGTGCTTATGTCGCTGCCGTCTGCAGCAGTGCGGCTTCCGTCTGACCAACGGTAGTGTGCGTCCTGTGGATTTTATACGCTGTCGTTTGTTTTATGAGCTTGCTCCTTTTGCTGGGGGGTTGTCCGTTGCGCCGTAGCCACTAGTCCTCATTGCTCCCGCTAGAGGCGCAGCTGTGCTCTCCGGAGATTTCAAGAGCGCTCACTAGATGGCGCGCCGCCGCTGAAGGCGGCGCTCGTTTCGCGCATGCTCTAGTTAGAAAGGTGACCGCTAGAGGGTCCAAGAGGCTGAGGCAGCGGCGGTGAGAGCTCGCAAGGCATCTGCAACGCGGGCTCGACGCCAAGGCCCTGTGGTGAGAGCTCGCGAGGCCGAAGAGAGACGCCAGCGCCGGCAGCAAGCAAAAGCCACTACCAGCACCGAGGCGGCGGCAGCGGTGAGGGCTCGCGCAGCCGAAGCAGTATGGGCTCGCCGACAAGCGAATCCGGAGGCGGCACGGGCCCGCGTGCCGAAGCCAAGCGGCGCAATGACAAGCGGATCCCGAGTTGAGAGCCCGTGAAGCAGAAGCGGAGCGGAATGGTCTACAAGCGGACGTCGAAGCTGCTCGGGCCACGCGACACAACACTCGTATCACGTCTTTATATGATGATCGTTGAGCAGATGTACAGAGTATTTACGGTTTAACCAGATTTAACCTCTGGATCAAGCTCTTTCATTATCATTCATTTCGTGGATAAGCTGTGATTTTTTTTCAAGCGGAGCGTGTTATACAAAATAGACCAGTTGGACCGATTTCCCGCTGCGCCGCCGGAAGTTCATGTGACGTGGCGGGGTCATTCAGTCTTGTTTATGCTTCGCGCAAAACGAAACAGCGCACGTGGTACCCCAGCAGACGGTTTCGCGACTCACAGCAAGCCACCCAGCTGCACTGGCAACCGGATGGAGCGGCCACGCGTCGTGCGTTCTGTCGAAGAAAAGGCCGCGTATGAACAAGGGCGCCGAGAAAACGCTCGGGAACGGTCTCGCCGTCGACCGGCATTCACGTAAAGTTCAGACAAATTGCACATCCCGTTTACCTCAGGGGGAGAAAGTTAATGGTAATAAAACGTTGATTTGATGGTTGATTTGTGGGGTTTAACGTCCCAAAACCAGCTCTGATTATGAGAGACGCCGCAATGGAGGTCCCCAGAAATTTCGAACACCTGGGGTTCTTTAACGTGCACTGATATCGCACCCCACACGGGCGTGAAATTTTTGCCTCCATCGAAATGCAGCCGTCGAGGCCGGGATTCGATCCCGCGACCTTCGGATCAGCAGACGAGTGCCATAACCACTAGACCACCGTGGCGGGGCATGGTAATAAAACGTAAATGTAATGGTAATGTTCACGGGATGGTCAGGTGCACACAAGGGAACTTTCCCCCGTCTTCAAATGACTGGAAGGACAGGCGGTTTTTCCTTCAATTTTTTGCAATGCCTAGTGAGTGAGTGCGATATGCTCGATGTTAAATGATTGGAGATTTAGGGGCGAAGCTCCTTAAGGTTTGGGTCTGTCCGTCCGTTGTAGCGCGTTACCTACTAGGAACGCGCTACTACTTCGATGCACGCGCTACCAGCTCGCAAAGAAGGAGAACGCACCCTCACCCGCGAGAGACAAGCTTGACGCAGGCAGCGTCTTCTAGCGAGTTTCTTGATTGAAAAATACCGACTGCTCGCGCTGGAGAACCGTTCAGCGGCCACCCATATATATATATATATATATATATGCACTGGATCTTCACTTGCAATGAAGTGCCGGTGGGAGATTTCACTTGTGCGTAGTTGAACCATAAGGATTCGTAGCGTGCGCGTTAACTAAATTAATGCGGAACTCGGCACGATCTACGATGAACACCCGGAGCTTCGCCCACTCATCATCATTCACTCCGTGGATATGCTGTGAATTTTTTCCGTTGCTGTATCCGATAGACAATGTCGTGTTTTCCGTGTTGACCCTAGTGTCGTCGCCATCAGCAGCTGTACGCCCGCTGCAGGGCAGAGGCTCTGCCATACTTCACCGATTGACCCGGTTCTGTGCTAAGTGCGACCACATTATTCTCGGAAACTTCGTGATCTCATTTGCTCAGCCAGAGCTTTCTGTTGTCCCCTGTCAGGTTCGCCTTTCGTTGAAATCTGTCGCCCCTAATGCCCAACGCTTATCTTGCCTCCTCGTTACACGCCCTGGCCGTCCCTATAACACATTTCCAGACGTACTCCGCTGTGTTCTTGCTTCTTAAAGAGGTACTTCGTCGGTGTTCTCACCATATTCTGATATCGCTGATTTCCAATGGCACTGATAGTCCTGTAACAAGCAGGGGGGGGGCAATTTGCTCAGAAACTCACCAAGAATTTTAAGTAACCGAATGAACAATGTGCTCAAACCGAAACGGGTAGCGAAACGTGCAGCGTATACGGATGACGTCACAGCCTTCCCGTCATCAGAAATATGGAGCTGGTGCCAGAACAATGAAATCGGCGATGCCATCCGACCCTGTATTGAGTTATGCCAGCTTTTCTGAACTCGACAGCGACGGTTTGAGCACTGAGGTATCACCGTTTCGCTCTTGACCGCCCGCCTGCTCGGGTATAGCAGCGCTGAATGTAGTAACGTCAAAAACACAGGGGAATCCGCTACAAATTTTTAATATTCATTTTCAGAAAAAACTAAACGACTTGCAGCCGCGTGCACTGGCATATATTATTACAGTACCGATGAGAACATATACTGAAAATTTCATTGAGATACATGGACAGAGAAAAACCGCCTAGTTGCCCTTTTTACACATCAGTTTTCTTTCTATGGATCACTGCGTTGTCCTCAATCTAAGTGGAACCATTGTCATAACGGCTATAATGATTAAGTTTCGGAAAATTTGTCTAATAATAATAATAATAATAATAATAATAATAATACACCGAGCACGTGACTCGGTTGCCGCCGTCTCACATCTAGGTTTTATGGGGCTTACATTAAGTCGTTTTCTCTTCGAATGACTTTTCAGACAGCCCGCAGCAGCCTTATATGCCCCTAGGTATACGCGGAAACCGTAACGTATTTCTCCTATATTAGTACAAGAGGCCACTCAGACAATGGTGCCACTGATATCGCGCCTCTATGCCAACATATCGCAGCTGATATGTTAAGCTTTAGGCTAATATACGTTTTAGAATTTATCGACATAAGGAAAAAAGGCGTTTTATGCTTTAGACGTTTCAAAGCCAAACGCGACTGCTAGCGCAAATCTCGCTTCTCGGTTGACACTCCCTTCGCAGGGGCATACAACGCGACAGAATTAAAGGGGTCGTGAAAAGAATTTGGAGATGCCGGTTTGTAATTTTCACTGCTTCAATACGCATTCGACAAGCCGATTCCGAAATATTTCGGCGAAATATTCAGTGCACATTTAACAACGCCCGTTTTAAATCTCAGCTTTCTTGCGCTCCCGAAACGACTATGCGACACTACCGGCCGGCGTGGTACTATTTGGTGACGTTGAGTTAAGATACTTTTAAGTTCAAAGGCGCAGTGAACTCGTGTTTGCTCTAAAGGAATCGATTTACTTAAAAGCTAGAAAGGAAGAAAATACTTGGAAACCGTGCGGTGCCACCATTCGGAAGAAAAGCGGCAGCACGGTTTGTTTTCCCATGGCCTCCGAGGGCGCACCAATCTCGGAGGTATGACGGCTACTAAGATGACGTCATCTGCAGAGTTGAGGGGAACGCGCGCAGTGAAACCGAAACCGCGTTTTTTATCGCTCTAAATCAACGCACACGGTGCAACGAAACAATGCATATTGTTGATTGGAGGGTCAGGATCCCGAATACGCACTTAGTACAAAATGTTCAGAAAACGTTTCACGACCCCTTTAAGCAAAGGCGCTCACCGGTGGTTACGGCATCGGCGAGGTAGGATGCCGTGTTGGCTTCGCTCGTCTCTATCGCCTTCGCTAAAGGTCGGTCGCCGCCTTTGGCAGGTCGCAAGGACAAGTCCCGCCTTGTGTCCAGGGAACAGCCACTGGCCTTTGAATTCCAAACTGCCGGTTCGGACACGGAGTTCCTCTTGACCTTGCGAGACCAGTAAGGCGCGCGTTCTGCGATGTGCGCAAAACGCGCTTCTCGTGAAAGTTGCCACCTGCGAAACATTGAAGAGGTTGCGGGCGTCGGCAGGTCGGGGTCGCTCCCACTGAGCGTGCTGTAAAGGGCTTTGTTCCTGGTACGGTAGCGGCTGCGAAGCCACAATGCGGCGATTGACAGGCACACAAGAAGCACCATCAGAGCTAGGCACACCACCACGAGGCAGAGCGCAGTCCTTCCCAGGTCACGCTTCAGAAGCCTGGGACGCGCTTCTGCGGAGGACGTCACCTCATCATCATCGTATGTGAGAAGACGGCGCCTGTACCATGGCGAGGGTGTGCGAGGAAGTGGTGCACCGGGAAAGACTCCATCGTAGCCCCTGTACATTGAGATAGAAGCACCTAAGCATCGTGCTTAGTGTCCCCGGAGCGAAACTCAAAGCACGAAAGAACGCACCGAAGAAAGAAAGCTGGCACACAAATGGTGACGAGTCGCGGTGCATTTTTGCGAGCTGTAACAACGACATACATGCAATACACGGATGCCAGAGCAAATGGACTTTGTTAGAGATTGCTATACAGGTGGGGCCAGAAGCTGAATTAATGACCTATTACTCGAAGCGGGCTATATAGGACAAACATTTTACCCAAAAGCACCGAAAGTAAGGCGATTCGGTATGTGGTTTTGGTCGGGGCCTATTTTGGCGACTGAACTTCTACGCACCTGGTTAGGTTGCCAGCGCCAGCGCGCCTGCGACGCATGTCGTCGGTGAAGTAGTGAACCCAATCGCTCAGAGACCATTGGCTGACGGGAACGTAGTACGTGAAAGGCTGTGCGTCCTCCTGGCTCGAGTTCAGTCGGGCGTCGCCATAAGCAGTGGCCATGATGAACAAGAGATGGAAGGCGAGGCTCATCGTACGTATGAGCGACATCATTCCGCATTGGCGTCGACTAATGCTAGAATTGCACTATAGGTGTAAACGCTTACGCTCTTATCCCTAATGACGATAACGAGTCTTAACGTTATGGCAGGTACCCACAATTCAGAGTTCCCTACTACTCCATGTCTCGTAATGAAATACTGCTTTCAGAACAACATTTTTTAGACTTTTAATGAAAGCGAAAAATATTCAATCGCTGTATTCTCCCAGTACTAACGTACGGTGCAGAAACGGGGAGGATAACGAAAAAAACTAGAGATGAAACTAAGGAGCACGCAACGTGCAATGGAAAGGAAAATGATAGGGGTAACGCTAAGAGATAAAAAACGAGCGGTATAGATCAGGGAACAGACAGGAGTAGCTGATATTGTTATATCAATTAAAAGAAAGAAGTGGACCTGGGCAGGACATGTCATGAGGAGGAAAGATAACAGACAGTAAGAGCGACGGAGTGGATACCAAGAGAGGGAAAGCGCAACAGAGGCAGGCAAAAGGTTAGACGGAGCGATGAAATTAAAAAGTTTGCGGGCGTAAAGTGGAACCAACTCGCTCAGGATAGCGTGGATTGGAAATCGTTGGGAGAGGCCTTCGTCCTGTAGTGGACCTAAATAGGCTGATGATGATGATGATGATGATGGTAATGATGATGATGACAGTCAAGGCAGATGCGATAATTTTTAGGAGTCAAGATACGCCCGAAGGAATCTAAACACTGTTTAATGTGTACAACGTAGATCAGAAAGCATCAAACGGGGCCTAACGTTTGACGCTTTCCGTTTGATGTGTAAGATCACGCCACCAGGCGGAGAGACATTTTGGGATAGACCATAATCAAAAGAAGAGGCGTGCAGGACACGGACACAAGGAGAGCAGTGAACAACACGAACGCCGACTAACAACTGATGCACAGCACAGAGGCGAAAAAGAAAGAAGACACACAGCTTATCTGCGCATGCTCGGAATGGTAGCGCCACCTGTCAATCGGTTACACGTGCCGGTCTTCGCGATAGACAACTCCTAAGGCTTTCTATCTCCTCTCTGTTTAAGCTAATCGACGGCTGACTCACGCATGCACTTCCACTAATACTGATATGCCAGGCCTCAACCAATAAACGCGTATCTTCGTTCTTATGCCTGTACAGGATCTCGGTTTTGTCTAACTCGGGCATGCAGCTACAGACCTGGCAGTGCAAGGAAAGATTGGACGGCGTCCCACCTGATAGCGACCTTCTGTGTTCAATTAATCTTTGATTAATACAACGCGCAGTTTGCCCTACATAAAAACGTCCGCAGCTAAAAGGAATCTTATAAACTACACCCATGCGACAGTCGGTGAAATTGTTCTTGGCTAGGTGCTTAACCGGACAGATATCCGTTCGTTTCTTACCTTCCATCTGCTCATTTCTTCTATGCACTGCAGCACAAACCCTTCCTAACTTATTGGGAGCCGTAAACACAACATTAACCCCATATTTACTTCCCACTTTCTTAAGCCTGTGCGAAACTGCGTGGATATACGGAATACTCACGACCTTTTTCTTGTTAATGTTACTCTCTGCTACAGCTTTTGTTCCGGTCGAAATCGACTTCTTAAGACGCTCAGCTACTGTGGCTATGGCTAGTCTAGGGTAACCTGCATCTAAGAGGCGCTCGACCTGCGCATTAAAGCTAATGGTCAAACGGTGCACGCACGACTTCGATAGGGCTGACATTAAACAGGACAAGGCTATTCCGTTTTTTACTACTTTCGAATGCTTGGAGTCAAAGTTTAACAACGGCTTAGATGCTCTAGGGGAATACTGCCAACACACGTGATTCTGCTCAAATGACAACGAGATATCTGAAAATTGTATTACGTTTCTCTCCGGTAGTTCTTTCGTAAACCTTAGACCATCTCCATTAAGTTTAAATTGATCGCTTACATTGAGCTGCATGCCCGAGTTAGACAAAACCGAGATCCTGTACAGGCATAAGAACGAAGATACGCGTTTATTGGTTGAGGCCTGGCATATCAGTATTAGTGGAAGTGCATGCGTGAGTCAGCCGTCGATTAGCTTAAACAGAGAGGAGATAGAAAGCCTTAGGAGTTGTCTATCGCGAAGACCGGCACGTGTAACCGATTGACAGGTGGCGCTACCATTCCGAGCATGCGCAGATAAGCTGTGTGTCTTCTTTCTTTTTCGCCTCTGTGCTGTGCATCAGTTGTTAGTCGGCGTTCGTGTTGTTCACTGCTCTCCTTGTGTCCGTGTCCTGCACGCCTCTTCTTTTGATTATGGACTGTTACCAACTCGCTCAACTTTCTATCCTTTTGGGATAGAGTTGCTTTAGCCTATGTGGCTCCCAAAGGGACGGGGACATACTGCGGGGCAGGCACGCCCTGCCCGTGACTACGATGAGCCTCGCCTTTCTTCTCTTGTACATCGTGTCTGCTGATTACGGCAACATCAGGCGTGACTCGAACCACGACGACCCGGATTTGAATGGCATGTATGTGAGGCACGGCATTTTAACACATGCATATGTATCAGCTGCGAATGGCACCGTAGAGTTAACTCAGGGAACAACGATGAAGCGCCACCTCTTCTCTCGACCTTAAGGAAAAGTGTGGCCAGTCACATTCGTGGACATGTGCCAGTTATAGAGACGACGACGACGACGAAACGATCGTGGCAACACATGACACATTTGATGTGACAGGCATGACTTGAATGACATGCCCTGAACTGACATGAGATTCACCAAATGGATGACTTGGGTGAAATAAACGACACAACATCCCCGACGTCACAAGAATTTCGAGTGAAACTTGACACGCAGCCATTGTTTGAATAAAATGAGATGTAACGTTACACGTAACACTGACAGGGGTCACATGCAGCACGTGCGTGTACAATGAGGCCGATGACAACTTTCAGGCAATGGCGCAAAACACGTGAGGCGCTTCTTTGTAAGGCATTAGACTTTCTGGTGACAGTGCTCAAGAAACAGCGGCGGAGTGTCTTTTGAGAAAGGGAGTGAGCTAGTCATAGGGAGTGCTAATCATGGATTTTGTTGTCGATTGTGCTGGAAGCAAAGGAAACGGAGAATGGGCTGCAGGAGGTTTTGTACGTGGACGGCAATCTCATTCAAAAGTATCAACCCCTGTGACCGTGTACCAAGACAGGTGCATGCATAATGGTCGGCTACTGAGTAGGAATTCCTTCAGGTACTGGAATTGCCGGAAGCCCCCACGATCGGATTCTCATGCCTTATTAATACGCGATAGTAAATCTATGAGCATAGTGGCGGTGAATTTCTAATGACTTGAATCTCTAGTCTCTAACAACTACACGTCAAAATAGGCGTGTAGTTGGTGCACTGCTAACTCTACTGACACGAACATCGCCAGAAATATCGGGCTGTAGTCGGATAGTCAAACAGAAGGACTCTCACTCAGATGTTTTTTTTTTTTTTTTTTTTTTTGTCAGAGCGAGGAGCGTCCGTCAACATAGAACAACGTTAACTTGAAGTTGCATAAAATGCTCAGAAAGTAAGCAATGTAAGCTTTGCAAGGAAAATCAGAAAATTGCGGATGATGTGCGTGATTGTGATTACACCAAGAAGCACAAGCAAAAAAAAAAAAAAAGGAAAAACGGCACCTCATGGCACCTCACGCAGAATAACCTAGCTGCACCAAATCATTTGTTCTCGAACGACGGCGGCTGTAGTCGGTCTTTCTGCTGTAGCGGCGTGCATAAAAATGGCCATATGCCATCCTCGTAATAAGGACCCGCACACGTGGAATAATGGAGAGTCCATCGATCTTTTAGCTGTGCCGTGTACTGAAGGAGGGTACAGTTAACGAAGAAGAGCATGAGTGTAGAAAAAAAAAAGCACGTGAATCACAGTTTGTAGGGCGAAAGCGTCGGCGTGGAGGTGGGTGCTGATGAGCACATGCGAAAGTCAACACTGCCACGCCATTGGCTGCGGCTGCAGCTCTTAACGCAATATAGAAGTGCCTGGTTGCAGCGGCGTGCTCAGACTTTCCGTTCACCGACCTGGCCGTCATTAGCTTGCCTCGTTTCAGTCGAGAGATTGGTTGCATTATAATGTTATTAGGGAACGTATGTGTACGCGAACGACATCTTTACATGGCTATCACAGTATTACCAGAGAGGCCTCGCACGCATCGCCCGTGTGTACCCATTTCTCACCTCGCGTTCACCCGCCTGCACTTGGCATGGAAAACATTAGTCGGGAGAAAATGCGCCACTTGCCATTCTTGGGACAATGTGATGAGCAAGATGGTGCGGTCGAATGGGAGAAATGATATGCGCCAGTGTTTGCTCTGCGGGCGTCGTCTTAGCGAAAAAAAAAAAAAAAAACCGTCGTCGCTTAAGCCTATCCGCCCTCCGACGCCATGAGCGCGGTGAAACTGTTGCATCCCTTTGCCCAAATTGTTCAGAACAAAGATTTCGTCTGTTTTCCTGACATTTCGTCTGTTGATTTTCTGCCAAGTGGGGTCTGTGCCAGAATCAGAGTACTATATTTTTTTTAAAGAATTCTTTGAAATACGGCGCTCTCATGTGCTGTCGCTCTACGACGAGAACTGAAACGGAGCACTGATATGTCGCCAGAAGACGACAACGACGAAGTGCGCGCGCGAATGGACGGGCGCTTTTGGCACGAGCGCGCCTCACGTGTCGAAAGCTAGACAGTGCTCGCTCCAATGCCTGAAGGACTGCCCTTTATAATGCTCCTTTCTCGGTGGCAGTTGTCGGCCTGCTCTATGTTCCCTCATGTCCTTGTACGTACATGTTTACATGCCAAATAATAATAATAATAATAATAATAATAATAATAATAATAATAATAATAATAATAATAATAATAATAATAATAATAATAATAATAATAATAATAATAATAATAATAATAATAATAATAATAATAATCCACTGAGTCAATAAACCGTCGGTAGCCACTTATGGTTGTGCGGTCCCATTTTCGATGGAGGCGAAAGTGCCAGAGGCCCGTGTGCTGTGCGATGTCAGTGCACGTTAAAGAACCCCAGGTGGTCAAAATTTCCGGAGCCCTCCACTACGGCTTTTCTCTCCTTCCTATCTCTTTAATTCCCTTTCCTCTTCCCCACGGGCGTGCTCTCATCACGGGCTGCAGAAATTAGCGTCCTTTCCATAATTGAGCCACAATCATCATCATCATCAGACGTAACAAGCATTTCGAATCAAACTTAATTCCCAATACATAAAAAAAAACTAAGCGAGAAACGCCGTGAATTAGGAGAAATATAATTATTGCAATCATTATCGTGAGCCTGCTTTATGTCCACTGCGGGACGAGGGCCTTTCCGAGCGCTTTCCAATTTAGTATTTACCCTTTTGTTGCTTGAGTTAATTTCACTTCACGCCGTTTGAAGTGGTGTACGCGAGGTTCTGTAGGAATTCCATTCCATTTCATCACAACACCTTATCCTCCTGCCCACCACGGTGGTCTAGTGGCTTTGGCACTAGGCTGCTGATCCGTAGGTCAGGAGATCAAATTCCAGCCGCGGCGGCTGAATTTCGATGAAGGTCCGTGTACTGTGCGATGTTAGTGCTCGTTGAAGAACCCCAGGTGGTCCAAATTTCGAGGGCCCTCCACTACAGCGCGTCTCATAATCGTAGTGTGCATTTGGGACGCAAAACCCCAGAAATCAATCAAACTTACCCTCTTCAACTTACACACACTCAGAGAGAGAGAGAGAGAGAGGCGAATGACAGGGAGCTAAACGAGATTAAAGCTTCCGGTTAGCTACTCTGCGCATGGCTGAGGAGGAGGAGGAGGAGGAGGAGGAGGAGGAGGAGGAATAAACATTTATTTTGAGAAACGGCGATTTTCGCCCGAGGTGGGTGGCCCTCTCAGTACAGAAAGCCGTTGCCTGATGCTGCGGCCCGTGCGCGGTCCACCAGACTTCGCTGGTCCTCCAAGCTGTGGACCGTTGACATTGCCTCCCACGTTTCTTCAATCACTTTTGGGGGTTCTGGAGCGTCATCTTCAGCGTTGTTTTCGCGGTGTATGGAGAATGTGCGGTACCTTACAAAAACGGCATAAGTATGGGAACTCTGTGGGGTGGATTCGGTGCATAATAATTCCATGCACGTATGTGTTCGTTTGCAATCTGCGGAGGGACGTGGCTTCTTCCTTGCTTAATTTTGGATGTGGTTGTGGATATTGGCGCCTTTCCAGTCGGTAGTGTTGCAATATGTCGGCATACTTGATTGGAATGTCCTCGACCCTCGTCGCTTGCGGAGCTCCTGCGGCAGGAAATCCCGGCTGGTATGCTCTCGGGCGACAGCATGTGCTGCTTTGTTTCCTGCCAGGTGTTCGTGACCAGGGGTCCATACGACGTAGACGTCGGGAAGCTGTTGTCGAATGCCTATTTGTTTTAGGATCCTGACTGTGACAGCAGAGACGCGGCCTTTCTGAATGTTTCTACATGCGGTTTGCGAGTCGCTCAATACTACAGCTGTCTCCTTGCATGTGGTAATTCGAGGGCGGTGGCAACTTCCTCCGCCGTTCCTGGATTTCTGGCCGCTATGGTAGCAGAGGTTTGCTCATTTCCTTGGTTGTTGGTCACACTTATTGCGTACGCACTTCTGCCTGGATATTTTACCGTATATGCATATCTCGTGTCCGGATCATTGGAGTATTTCTTGTTTAACCATCGAATTCTAGCTTGTCTTGTGTCTTTGTGATATGTTGCGTGCATGTTGCGAGGTATTTGATCGACTGAGATGAAGTCTCGGAGAAGTGCTGGCAAACGGTCTTTCGAATCGGATGCTGCGATAAAGTTTTCGCTGTATGCTAATTTACGAAGTACTGCTCTGCCCGTTTACGAAGTACTGCTCTGCCAGCTCCAGCTGGCCGGCCTTGTGCGCTTCACTCATTTCTTCCCAAGAGTTATGGAGGCCAAGTTTGAGAAGTTTGGAGGTTGAAGTCATACTGGGAAGTACCATGGCGCTCTTGATTGCTTTTCTGATCATTATGTTGAGCTTTTCAATTTCAGCCTTTTTGAGAAGTAGGTACGGGGTACCATACGTAATCCTGCTTATGAGGAGGGCTTGTATTATCTGGATGATTTCCTGCCCTTTGAATGGCTGAGGAAATATTGTCTACAAGGAGGGTATGAAGAAATGAGATAAGTTAAGCATAACCTCCCGTCGCGGAAATTATCAACGTTCGTATCGTTATGACCGCACGATGTGCTTCCGCGGGAGTTTGGTTGTACACGCATCACGGGATGCCTCTGCAATGCCTATGGTATCAAAGGCAAGATACATACATACATACATACATACATACATACATACATACATACATACATACATACATACATACATACATACATACTTGGATGTAGTCTTATACTTCCCTTTGCGCATTCTCATACACACGCCGTCTTCTATTTAGCTTTTGTGGGCGCCTAGCACTTCTCCCTTGTATTTCCTCTTGTACATGTTTGGTCCCACCTAAGTGAACACGCCTTTTATGAGTGCTTCGGGAGGGGGTGTCGCGAAAATATTATGAAGTAGCCCATGTTGTAATCTTCATTGCTTCAATGGGCGTTCGACATGCTGTTTCCAAAGTATTTCGGTGAAATACTGCGTGTACATTTAATAACGTCCGCTTGAAATTCTGGCATTCTTGCGCTCCCGAAACCACCATGCGACTCCACAGGCCGGCATAGGAACTATTCAAAGACGTCTCAGTGACGTGAACTTAAGACAGTTGTAAACGTAAACATATCGTTACTTTTCGTTTGATCTAAAAAGATAGATACTAAACCTTATTGAGGTCCGGAAGAATCTTCACCCCGTAGTAATAGGGGCAAGACTGCGGGCCGCTCCCACGTTGGGACGGGAAGGCCAAGCCTCATTGCCGCATCGTGAACCTTCTGGACAGCCCGTAGTTGATCTAAAACAATAGATTTATATGAAAGCTAGAAAGCAAAAAGATAGCTGGACACCGTGAGGTGCCGGTGTTTGGAGTACTTTAGAAGCGTGTGAAGTTGGGCTTGTTGGTTCATATCAAGACACTTGAAGCGCAAACAGACAAGGACTAGGACGAGTAGACACACACAGCGCTAACTTCCAACAACTTTATTGTGACACGTTGACACTCCATATATACCAAGCCGTGACGTCAAAACCGTACAGGATCAGCGCAGACGCAGGTATGCAATCTCCTTTTCTGACAGAAGTACAGAAGGGGTGCTGACACAGTGACTTGCTAATCTATCAATCTTCTCTGCTTCGATAATTTCCCTCGTGCGCTTGTCTTTGCTTTTACGCATTGTAATAGGTGTACTGATTGCAGACCACTCTTTGATAAATGTGTTCTAATAGGTAAAAGCAAAGACAAGCGCACGAGGGAAATTATCGAAGCAGAGAAGATTGATAGATTAGCAAGTCACTGTGTCAGCACCCCTTCTGTACTTCTGTCAGAAAAGGAGATTGCATACCTGCGTCTGCGCTGATCCTGTACGGTTTTGACGTCACGGCTTGGTATATATGGAGTGTCAACGTGTCACAATAAAGTTGTTGGAAGTTAGCGCTGTGTGTGTCTGCTCGTCCTAGTCCTTGTCTGTTTGCGCTTCAAGTGTCTTGGAGTACTGTTTGTTTTCCCATGGCCTCCGACGATACGCCACCCTCGGAGGCCATGGTGGCGACTAAGATGACGTAAGTTGCAGAGTTGAGGAGAATGAGCGCTGGGAAATCGAAACCGCGTTTTCTATCACTCTAAATAGACCCATACGATACAACGGCCCCGCCACGGTGGTCTCTAGTGGCTATGGTACTCGGCTGCTGATCCGACGGTCACGGGATCGAATCCCGGCCGCGACGGCTTCGTTTCAATGGAGGCGGAATGTTGAGGCCCGTGTACTTTTCGATGTCAGTGCACGTTAAAAAAGCCCAGGTGGTCGAAATTTCCGGAGCCCTCCATTACGGCGTCTCTCATAATCACGGCTGATTTTGGGACGTAAAACCACAGAAATCAATCAATCATACGATACAACGAAACAATGTATATTGTAACGTACAATTCAGGTAGATTAGGAAAGAAAAGGACTATTTATTGAGAGCTAACTTGTGCTCTGCAAGCCAGAAATCAAACGCAGCGTTCCTCGAAGAACTCAGGAGCCTCTGTTCGATCGGCGTCTTCATTTTCTTCTCCCTGGTGATTCCCACGCGACCGCGTGCCACGAACGCATGTGCCACCATGGCCTTTGTGCTGTTGCACCACTGCGCCTCTGTCCTCTGGAACGTGAAATTGCGCGCGTCTTTCAAACGTGGTTTGTCCCGCGTCAATATTATAGATAGAAAGGGTGCAGATTTTGAATACACACATCGTACAAAATTTCCAGAAAACATTTTACGACCGTTTTAAAGTAAGATGTGTATGCTTTATGCGTCGTTATAATGCCATGCCCACGGAGAAAGAAGGTGGCCACGCCTGTCGGATGCGGTCACATGATGGGCTTAAGCTGCGCGTTGCGCACAAGTAGTCTAACTCGGCTATTATCAGATCTCAGGCAGGTTCCTATATATTATAAGTGTTTGCCTATCGTTTCATACAGAACGCGTATACTAGCACTTACAAAGACTCTTGCTATGACCTCTCACTTCTATTTCTGTTCGTCATCAGTGGAAAAAAAGTATCCCGGGGAAGGGCACGCGCACAGCACATAAACATGAGTTACTGACCAGCGCATGAAATTTTACATCTATAATTTCGCGTTTCTTTTTACGCATATGCAGCACAAGTTATCGCTGGCCTCATTAAACATTTTCCCACTTAGTAATCGGTCCGTTGCCTAGAATCAATGTCTATATAGAACCAAATTTAACGTGTTTGCTTTTTCGCATACACTGATATTCTACATGACTGAGTGAGCCTTTCGTAGTCGAGGAATGTACTCGGCTAATCAGCTTTGCGGAAGGCCTGCAAGGCTGATCAAGGCTCCTGAAAGGGTGAAATTGTCATTCGTCTCACTGTTACACAAAACCACAAAGGAAACGCGTGTATTTTTTCGCACTCTCAGTGGGGTGGATGCCAATTTCTCCATGCCATGAACGTGCTAGGCGAATTTCGTTTGTAGTTTTGCACCCACTCACCCGTGGGATATCAATTTACTCTTTCTTTTTGCAAATAATTGTTGATGCTTGCCATTTCATTTTTAAATGTTTCACCACGTTCTGTGCATATAACGTACGCTGCTGCCGTCTCTGCTCCGGATCAGCACGCTGGTAAGTATCGACTTCTATCATTCACTGTACCAGCACAATGTACCCGTACAAGCAAAAAGTCCCTCTAGTTGCCTGCTCAAATTACCCAATAATATCTTAGTATCATATTACACGGCGACGGCCCCTAATTCTGCATAAGACGTCCCCTTATTGTACAGTTTTGCTGCCACTACGGAGAACGTTTCTGCCTCACAAGTGAATTCTGGAACTCAGGTACTTGAATTGTCCTCCGAAAAGGATTAAATTACACGAGGATTATGCATGACGTGGCAGTACTCTAAAACTGAGTGCCGGCGTTTAAGCTAACATGAACTTTACGTGGCGTTTTTAGCATGACGGAAAACCACTTTTTCGCTTGAAGAACGCGTTTGTTTTTGGCCCATAATATAACCGGTAGTTTTTCGTGTCACGGTCGTGCAAGTAATCGTGCGAAGGAAGCCGTGTGTTTAGTTATTAAATATTTTACTTAAGATAAGCTTGTGCCAAAGATTGTGACAGTGCTAAAGTGGTGTTATACCGTCACGAAGTTTGATTAACGGAGCAGGAACTAAAGCACCGCACTTACGCGTTGATGCTTCCCGCTTAATTTGTTCAGAACGACGCCAAGTGCACTATGCCTTGCATTTCAGGGAAGATGGCAAAAAAAAAAAAAAAAGAAAGAACAAGGTATTTATATGGCGTTTAAGCGGTCTATAGTCGTGTACACGTTCCGCTACAACTCAATGCACAATAAGAGTATTAACGCGATAGCGTTAGAGAGCTCGTTTCGCAGAAATACTGCCGTCGGTGTCGGTGCGTGAGCGAAAAATCGATCGTGAGCGAAAAATCGAGAAAGATGCAAATAAAATGAACAATACAAACCTTCGGTCCCACTGAAGATGTTACTTGGAACTGCCTCGGAAAAAAACACCACATAAATGTCAGGTAGTGGATGGAGTCTCCTTAACGCATTTTGTTCGGCAGGTGTCACGACGAAAATGAGCCCATTCGGCGATTTGTAGGCTCATTCGGCGATTTGTAGGAGGAATAAACTTTATTGAGCATATCAAGCAAACAGCAAACATTAGATAATGTGCTGCCATCTGTGACACATTGTGAAAAACATGTCTCGACTACCATGGCCTCCGAGACTGCGAGCGCGCCCGCCATCTCGGACAGGGGACATATTGCCACGTGCATTTATATTTGCTAGCGTTGGTGTTCCAGTGACAGTTTGTTTCGGCTGCATGGTTTGCACCGACGCGTCGCTGTAGCGTTGGAGCCGCGTTTGTTAAAACTGTGGCTCATGTTCTGTTTCACCATGTCACGAGACGCTCACGCTCGAAAGCGTTCCTTGTCGCGAATATAAGTGCCGGACTGGTGAGAGCGCGCGGCCATTCTTACCGCCAACGCTCGACTGCGCATGCTGTTTTCGCCGTCGCCGTTGTCCGCCGCGGTGGTGTAGGGGCAACGCCTCCTAGAAATGGAGGGTAAAATCAGAGGGTAGGGCAGCGCGTTTGCGGCTCACGTTCCAGGCATTGTTTTTCTAGGAGGCGTTGGTAGGGGTTAAGGTACTCGGATGCCACCCAAGAAAACGCGTGTTCGATGCTGGCCGCGGCGGTCGCATTTTCGATGGAGGCGAAAATGCCAGAGGCTCGTGTGCTGTGCGTTGTCAGTGCACGTTAAAGAATCCCAGTCGTCTAAATTTCCGGAGACCTCCACTACGGCGTTCATATTGTATCTCTTTCACTCCCTTTCCCCTTCCCCCACGGACGCTTAGCCGTGCTCCCTACATGGGCTGCAGAACTTAGCGTCTTTCCCTTAACTAATCCACAATCATCATCATCATCATAATCATCATCATCCGCCGTAGTCTAGCCAGAGCTTGCTTTTGGGCACAGGTTCGCCCGAATAAACTTTGATTCTTTTCATAGTCCCTTCGTCTGGTGTGTTCAAGAAAGACCGTCACGTCAACGTGACAATATATCAAGCAAACAGCAAACATTAGATGATGTGCTGTTTGCCGTTTCACCGACCATAAGGCGATGCTTGTTGCGGTTGGCCGGAAGATGTCTCCAGAAGAACAAATCGAACAGCTGTCAGATAGTTACGCAAGAAGGACGACAGAATGTGACCATTTACGAATGAAAGTGCTATTATATAAATCGGAAACCTCTACCATTACCATAGATATGTCGCGCGCGCGCGTGTGTGTGTGTGTCTGTGTCTGTGCGCGCGTGTGTGTGTGTGTAACAACACACACTAATAAGTATGCACTGAGTGGTTGAAGTGCACACTAGGGACCGGATTTCGCTATCGCGTTCAACTCTTAAAGGCGAAGCTTAAGGGTCCCCCAATTTTTTTCTTTCTTTTTTTTTCTGCAGCCGATGGTGACAGAAGAGCGAGAAGTCAACCATCAACTGATTCACTCACTAGTACAATGCATTTCATGGAAGATGACAAGAAAAATGTAGTTATATGCTTTTAAGTTGTCCAGTAGGGTACACAAGCTGCTACAACTCGATGCACAGTTAACAGCCTTCTTTCTTTCTTTATCTGCAGCCAATTATGAAAGATGAGCTAGAAGTCAGTATTCAACTAATTCAGTCACGCGTAAGAAATCCAAGTATTGTAGAGAGAACACAACTTAAATATATAAATATAGTGAAAGAAAAAAATCCCGCCATCTCCCCGAAGTGAATGATGATGAGTGGGGAGAATCTCCAATGCTTATTGGTAAAACCGTGAAACATTCGCCCACACATCATATAAAGACTCGACACGTTGTTATAGGGGTGATTGTATATACACTTATATAGGCGACGTTTATTATTTACATATCGATGCAATTATATACACACAAGATGTAATCATTTACATCTTGTGGCAGTGACCGGAAACTCGTTTGAGCACGGCGGTAGCGTTGGCACGGGACTTGTCGTTGCGGATGGAGGCGATGGTGGTGAGGTTGTCAAACCACAAGCGGTCGTATACCTTCCAGCTGAGGCCGAACAAGCGATCGGGGAAGTCGCCCTTGAAGCGCACGTCGGCGCCACCAACCTCAGGTAGCGACCACTTTCGGCGCTTGACCGCTGCTTCCCGCGCCTTCTCCTATTCGAAGCTGTGTGGAGATGAGCACTCACTGAGCTCCAGGCGATGAGAAAGGAAGCGCGCCAAAAGCGTTCGCGCTATAGGTGCGGCCTTCTGGCGGTCGGCTACCTAACTAGCGCGCGCGCAAGAGTATGCAGCGGAGACGGAAGAGTACAGGTGTGTGCCGCGCCGCCTTGAGCGGCGGCGCGTCATCTAGCAGGCGACCTATGAACTATTGCACAGCTGCACCTTTAGCGGTCGCCTCGAGAACTAGTGAACACGGCGCGCCGAGGGACTTGCCCCGAGCAAGAGGAGCTTCGACCTTACATAAAATTACACCATCTCCCGCTCAAGGGGACCATGTGTGGATGCGAAGCAGCGGGGAGATAATTAGCTTGAGCAGGAGATGGTGTAATTTTATGGAGAGGACGAATGAGAATGCATAAGAAAAGAGAGAGAGCGCGGTGATGCGTTATGGCCCGAGCGCTCATCGCAGCGCTGTCCTACAACGTCTTTTTCATTATTCCCCTTCCTTCTCTCTCTCCCATCTTTCTATCCCCCTTCCCATTCTCCCAGTGTAGGGTAGCCAACCGGACTCGCTTCTGGTTAACCTCCCTGCCTTTCTGTTTTCCCCTTCCTTCCTTCCTGCAGAGGAGAGAGCATGAGGCGCGCGCGCTCCGTCATTTTCATACCGCGGAACCGTGGCGCCCCCAGCGGAGTATGCAGCTGTCGCACCACCTGTCGTGCGCGCCTCTCCGTAGACAAGAGAACTCCTAGAGGAGAGAAAGGGGGGCGTAGGAGAGGAGAGAGAGGCGGAGGGGACGCGCATACGCTGTGGGGGTGTGGGACGCGGGCGCCGCTCCGTAGAGTAGAGGATTTCTAGAGGGGAGAAAAGGGGAGCGTAGGAGAGGAGAGAGAAGGGGAGGGGACGCGCATGCGCTGTGGGGGTTTGGGACGCGGGCGCCGCTCCGTAGAGTAGAGGATTCCTAGAGGAGTTGTTATGTGGGGTTTAACGTCCCAAAAACAGCTGTGATTATGAGAGACACCGTAGTGGAGGGCTCCGGAAATTTTGACCACCTGGGGTTCTTTAACGTGCACATACATCGCGCAGCACATGGGCCTCAACATTTCGCCTACATCGAAATGCAGCCGCCGCAGCCGGGATTCGATCCCACGACCCTCGGATCAGCAGCCGAGTACCATAGCCACTAACCACCGCGGCAGGGCGTTTCCTAGAGAAATGTAGGGGACGCGCATGCGCTCTGGGGTTGTGGGACGCGGGCGACGCACCGTAGAGTAGAGGATTCCTAGAGGAGAGAAAGGGGGAGCGTAGGAGAGGAGAGAGAAGGGGAGGAGGCGCGCATGCGCAGTGGGGGTGTGGGACGTGGGCGCCGCTCCGTAGAGTAGAGGATTCCTAGAGAGAAAGGGGAGCATAGGAGAGGAGAGAGAAGGGGGAGGGAACGCGCATGCGCTTTCGGGGTGTGGGAAGCGGGCGCCGCTCCGTAGAGTAGACGATTCGTAGAGGAGGGAAAGTGGTAGCATAGGAGAGGAGAGAGAAGGGAAGGGGACGCGCATGCGCTGTGCGGGTGTGGGACGCGGGTGCTGCTCCGTAGAGTAGAGAGGATTCTTAGAGGAGAGAGAGAGGGGAGCGCAGGAGAGGAGAGAGAGAGGAAGGGACGCGTATGCGCAGTGGGGGGTGGACACTGCGGGAGTGACATAGCCCCCCCCCCCCCCCCCCTGCCATAAGCTGCTTCGCATCTAAAAAAGTCAGTTTCACCGAAAGGGCGAAGCAGTGAATGCGATAGCAAGAAATTTTAATGTTATTCGAAGTGAGCTAGGATGACAGGCAGCTATCTCTTTTGGATACGATCTCACGTAACTGTACAAAGCACTCGTGTAAGAGAATAAGGCTGCTCCTGGGACAGTTTGCGCAGTCCCTTCGCGTGGAGAGCGCAGCACGTAGAAGTATTTACGAGCCGCCCGCTGACTGATGACAAGATAGAGCGCGCGCCAGCGGTGGCGACCGCGCGAAGACCACAGTTGCTGCTCGAGCGACCCTCGAGCAGCAACTGTGGTCGGGAGTGAACTGACGTCGGGAGTGAACCAAAAGATCTGCGCAAAAAACAAAAGCGCCACACGGTGCTCGAGCCACTAGCCACACTTTAGAGGCACGCACGTGCAGGCCTGCCTTTTCCCACTCGATTTACTAGCGCCTTCACTACTTACGCCGTGCTATACCTGTATATACAGTGAAACGCCTGTAGAGCGAAGCATGTGTGACCGGGATAATGCGTCGTTATACAGACCACTTCGTTATAAGCATCGAGCGTTTTCATGACTCCAACAACGCAGATAAGCATACTATGGGCAAAAAAACTTTATTCACAATATGTTCAAATGGCCCTAGACGAAATGAAGTATGCTATTTTCTTCTGCCCATTTGTGAAAGGCAACGACCATTGACCTTACATCGTCGGGGTTCAGGGCGTGCAGAGGCGCGAGGTCAGAGGAGAGAGGCATCTGCAGTGCGTCAACTTCCTCTACGTCTTCGCGGGTATTCATGACTCTTGGCTCCTTTGGAAACCCATCGTCTCTGCTCGCCTGGTCATTTTTTTTTTTGGCTTCCCATTTATCTTCGACTGCTTCCGCAGTATCGTCAGTTATCAGGTCGGAGCAAAGCAGCACGTCGTCGTCCACCGAAACGTAAATGTCGGCCTTCGCGATTGATGCAGCATCGCAGTACGCACTGTGGGTGTCTATTTAGTAGCAGCGCATGACATTATCTTCCTTCTTATTTTCGTACTTCAAAAGTTAGCACGGGATGATTACAGTCCCGTCGATTCTGGCCGATGCGCGTTACTCTTGCGGCTAAGCGTATCCGTTAAAGAGCAGCAATTCAGCGATTGGAAAAGTACGAATTCCTTCGCAAAACGAGTAAGTTCTCTGTAGTGGTGCTTACAGTACATAGCAAAGGAAGACATTGGGCCAGGCCGTAAAGTATGCTTCGTTGTAGAGGCTATTTCGTTGTAATTGTTGTTTTGTGGGGTTTTACGTCCCAAAACCAGTTCTGATTATGAGAGACGCCGTAGTGAAGGTCTCCGGAAATTTCGAGCGCCTGGGGTTCTTTAACGTGCACTGACATCGCACAGCACACGGGCCTCAACATTTCGCCTCCATCGAAATGCAGCCGCCACGGCCGGGATTCGATCCCGCGACCCTCGGATCAGTAGCCGAGTACCTTAGCCACTAGACCACCGTGGCCACTAGACCACCGGTGTTTTATTGTATGTCCTGCCGTATTAAAGAAATCTATGAAAAGTAATAAAGGATTACTGCAGAGTAACTTTTGCGTACAATATTCTTGAGACTGTAAGTGTAATTGTAATTTGTTACTTTTTGGAGTGGAGTAAGCGTAAATGTGATCGGTTACCTTTCTTTTTCAGTAATGTGTACAAGCCTGGCGGCTTGGTATTGCTTCAATTTTGACACAGAAAACCAAGACGGAAATAAGCGTGTAGAAGACAAGAGTTTGCTCGCTAAAATGTCTGAGGTGAAAAGAGGTAGAGCGCCTGCCAGGGTTCCGGTTTATAAACTAGAAAAAAAAAAAGTTCATTGTGTTCGCTGTCGCCCCGCCACGGTGGTCTAGTGGCTATTGCACTTGGCTTCTGATCCGAAGATCGCGGGATCGAATGCCGGCCGCAGCGGCTGCATTTCGATGAAAGCGAAATGGTGACGCCCCAGGTGGTCGAAATTTCCGGAGCCCTCCATTACGGCCTCTTATAATCATATCGGGGGTTTAGGACGCAAAAGCCCAGAAATCAATCAGTGTTCGCTGGCAGGAAGCGTTTCCTGGCGTGGTTGCTTAAAGCAAGATCCCGCTCAAAAAAACGGAGAATTGCGGTACAGGTCTGTGTAGTTTTGCCATTATGGATAATCCATGTTCGCTCACTTTTTTGCAAAGAATGACATTCCTAACGGAAAAATAAGCATACAACAACAAAAGAAATTTTGAATGCGACAGTATTTGTTAAAAGAATTATTTATGCGGATGGCCCTTTCTTGTTTTGCTTTTGCAATTTCTTCAAATTCTTCGACACGTACTCATTACGAAAGTTCGCGTTGAAATCAAGAATGCTAATTTTATCTTAATGCGACCTGACGTGCGCCGTACCACCCGCATTTTTCTTTTCAGAGCCTTTCACTGGCCGGCCAATAAGCAATGGTCACTTCCATTAGGCGCTCATATTTCATGCAGCGGCATTAGCGTGTGCGCGTCGATCTCAGCCACATGGAAGGCTATGCACGCGGCGAGCTTTGTAGTGCATTTGGCGATAGACGTTGACATTTCTAAGCACGTTCTGGTTACAAAAGCGTTGCTCACGTCTGTAATTTGGCGTGAATGCAGGGCCCTCTGTCACATTAATGTTCTGCCTCGTCTCTGTCTTGTGGAACGCTCGTTAAAACGGTGGTGCGCCGCTGCAGTCGGCAGTTTTGAGCGCTGATTCTAACGGCATACCGCCCGTCGCGTGTTTAATGAAAATTGAAAAGAAAAAGAAAGAAAAAAAAGGACGTACTCCGAAATATCACCGCTTTCGGATTCTCATCGATTTTCACTGACTCTGCACTGTATATAGTCGAACTTTCTCGATATTTTTGTATTCGCGCTTGTGTTGGTTACGCTGTGGATTACCACGTGAAAACCAGACTTGTACACAACGCGTTACGAGTAATGGATTATTTGTAATCGATTGCATTTTACTGTAATTTCGTAACACTGCAATGAGTTCCATTAAGAAGTAACCATCCTGGTAATTCGATTACCTTTAACACGAAAGTGTTTTATGCCGGGGTCCACAAAGGAATCAGTGACGTACTTCCTGTAACGGAAGTGGATCTTTGAAAAAATGGACTTTCATTCACACTGAAAAATTTCAACCCAGGCGGACTCGAACCCACCTTCAAGCAGGATTTGACGAAAGGAGCTAGGAGCTCCACGGATACACCAACATCGGTCATACTTGGAACAGATGGGCCCTTATATGTTCACTATAGCCCTTTAGAAGTTGCATTTAATTGTAGTCCGGTTAAAGAAAATGCGTTTAGTACTGTGAATATGGTGTTTACTCTTCGTAAGGCACAAAAATTATTATTGGGGTGGAAGAGAAGTAAATCACATAGCAACGCTGGTCCCCACAGCCCAATACTGCATCACATTTAGCAGCTTGGCTAACGTTACTTCCGACAACGCGTAATAAGAGAACGCATCCGTTCGAGCACCTTCGTGAAATATTTGAAAAAGGTTAATTGCGAGATCAACGAAAGGTAAGACTCATGCGACGTACACTGAAGTTGAAATAACGGCTGTGAAGCTTTAAACGTGCCTATATAGTAATTTCTGCCTTGAGCGACAACAAGGTTTTCGAACTGACCAACCATAAGGTTGCACGAAGTGCTCTTTTGCCTTGTCTTCACTGCACAGCAGGTCCATTAGACATTTCTTCGTAACGATTAGTTGTCGCAATTCGTCGTGAGGTGTTTAGTATGTCGACTTACGGTAATGAGCGGAGAAATAAAGATAACGGAAGCGCAAATGCGCGTGATAAAGGGTCCAGTGATAGGTCGACTATTCACACCGACGATATCGCTCAACATCAAGGCCCGAGATTCGATCGAAGACTGACGATAAATGTTGTAGATTACCCTTTGTTGAATGCTCTCCTTTGTTGATGTTGGCGTTGATTAGCCTTTGTTGATGGCAGCTCACACGTTTGTTAATGTCGCCATGGCAAGATGCGACGTAAACCCAGATTGTCACAACTACTCCGCAGTCTCCACACTGCGTAGGGTGTGCCTATTAGTCATATCGTAGTTTTGGCGCGTAAAATCCGAGAAATCGTTATTACTTATCATTTAACTTAAACGACTGCGACACGAATAGTGCTCGCCACTTTATTTGCGGGAATGTAATCATTTAGCTGATGCAGCTTGCCTCGCGGGATCGTCGTGCTGCTTCATACACGAAGCGAACGGACGGCGTCCGAGGCGTCGTGTGATAGAGCGGGCTTTGGAATCCATCGGACACCCCGCTGACAGGAAACAATCAATGCGCCAGCGATGTAGAGATACCGAAACAAGAACCGACGCACCATGACGCTGACGTCCACTCGCTTCCTGAAACGGCTTAAGGAAATTTTGGGCGCACGCTTCGCAAATCTGCGCAGCTTATAGGAGGCGCAGATCCTCTTCCACCGTCCCGCCTTTCAGCGATCGATCTGAATCTCTCGCGGACGTAGACACGGACGTAGACAAGGAACACAATACACATTGACGAGGGTAGTTGAGACGCCAGCGCGAGGATGAATGCACTGAGGCCGCGCGAGCACGCTTCGTAACGAAGTGGTGACAAAGCTATGTCATCAAACTGTCTATAGCGCGTGGCTTTTTCGGCTGTAGCAGGAAGGGCGCACGCATCTGTTGAAACTCCGCTGAAGTTTGATCATCCACTCTGTGCGTACGTACAATTTTCGTTTCGGCCGGGCACGACTGGCTTCGGATGACGCGTCAGAGTATCGGACGCGTCATCCGAAGTTCGTGGGTTCGGTTCCCACTGAGAGCAGGTTTGTCTTTTTGTCCACTTTAATTCCTTTCTACTTACACCACCATTACAATACAAGCAACTTCCCCTATGCTTTCCTAGGCTTCAGTGCCTGTTTGCTCATTAAGTTGTTTCTAACAAATAAAGAACGAGCCCTTGACCCCTTCCCTTTCGTTGTTACAGTTACAGTTACTCTTAAAAAATAATGTCGTTACTTTTCCGTTACTGTACAAGACTAACGAAAGGGAAGGGGTCAAGGGCTCGTTCTTTTTTTGTTAGAAACAACTTAATGAGCAAACAGACAATGAAGCCTAGGAAAACATAGGGGAAGTTACTTGTAGTATTGTAATTGTGGAGAAAGTAGAAAGGAATTAAGGTGGACGAAAAGACAAACCTGCCCTCGGTGGGACCCGAACCCACGACCTTCGGATGTCGCGTCCGATGCTCTACCAACTGAGCTACAAGGGCGGTCGTCCCCCCGTCCACTTTATTGTGTATTTATGTAGGTATTATCCTGGGAGTGTTAGGCAGCGCCACTCGAGGCCAAGGCGGCGTGTGTAGAACACACTTTTCTTGCCAGGAGGCGTCACGTAGAACGTGAACTTAGATGAGTTGGCTGCTGCCCAATAAGCCCTCGCATGCTACCTAAGGCACCAAGTCTGCCGCAACGAGGCCCAAGCTATGAAATAACGAAAGGGAAGGGGTCAAGGGCTCGTTCTTTTTTTGTTAGAAACAACTTAATGAGCAAACAGACAGTGAAGCCTAGGAAAACATAGGGGAAGTTACTTGTGGTATTGTAATTGTGGAGAAAGTAGAAAGGACTAAGTAATACATCGCAAACCAAATTCTACAGTCTTTTAATAGAAAGGTATGAAGGCATACGGTCAGTCATAGTTGCTCATGGTAAAGTGCCATATAAAAGGAACGAAAGGGAGCTCACGCACTCAAAAGCCCGACACCAGCAATCGTTGTGTACGACCCATTTTGCTGTAACAACTATTTATTAATTGCTGTAAATTTCTTATTGATTGCCGGGAACTTATTTACAAAATTAATTGGGACAGCCTGGTGCCACAAAAGACACCTGCACGCTCGTAAATGGAATGGGAGCTCATCCTGAGATGCGACGCAGAGGATAGGCCCCTTCCAGCCACATTGCCGCCGCCATTCTGGGGTGTGCTTTTTGAAAGTACCGCTGTTTTGAGAACTGAACATGTGCGAGGCGTTGCAAAGCGTGTCTTTCAAGGTGGTTTCCGCGCGGGTTGTCATGAAGAAATGGCTGGCCGGACGAAAAAATTAAGGATACTGCACCGGTCTCTGAAGAAGAGTGTCTTTTCTCACTCAGGCCGACCACACTGCCGTGTCGCGCACCTTTCTCTGCATGGGGATGGGGAGACCCGTTCGCTGCTTTTTTGTGTCGCCGACCGGCGGTGACTTGCTTGGCTTCGTAGAAAAGTCTCCATTTACCCCTGGAAACGCGCCAGCCCTTTTCGAAAAAAAAAAGAAAAATCGAAGAGATGTACGTGTCTTGCACAGTATCGTGATACAAGCGATAGATCGTAAACATGTTCTACTAGTGAGATACTATACATTTTGCAAATGTATATCGATACATATATACAGATAGTCAAGAGTATTTACGATCAACATCACGATATTCTTGCATCGCGATACTGCCCAGCCGTGCTTTTAAGAAGTATTGCTGCTGAATATTTCTCTTTCTTTTTTTTTTTTGAGAAAGGCAGTGACTGTAATGGTATTTCCAGTTACAGTTACTGTGTAAAAAAGTAACAGTGTTACAGTTACAAGTTCCTCTAAATTAAATGTAACTAGTTACAGTTATAAGTTACTGAAAATAGTAACTAGTTACCGGTTACGCGTTACTAGTAACTAGTTACTGCCCAAGACTGGTACTGCACAAACGACAAGAGTGTTACTCGGTGCTCGTGCCACTGAAAATAAAGCGACATGGTGGACAAGTGCAAAACCTGAAAGCCGGATGAGTCACTGGGGCGAGACATGGTTCCTCTCTTGCTGCGATCTATCAAAAGACTCATTCGGTTTACACACAGCATCAACGATGTTTGTTGTTATTTGTTATTTGCACTGGCGTTGTTTCGTACTCGTAAGCTAAGTATACATAAAAAAATAAAGCTTTAGGCAACGGTGTCAAGCTCGTCCTCTCATTCTTTTGCCTCTTTTTCACGCTCCGACAGTGCGCCATAATGTAGCCACCTCGTTCGTTATGCAGTAAATACATATGTCACCGGCAACGTGCGGATACACGACTCCCGGTAACTTTGGATAAACAGTGCAGCAATGCGTCGCCACTACAGAACTGCCAAGTTCACGCATAGCTCGACACGAAGCGACGTGAAACCGGGCGTTTTGTTTATTTATTATGCCACAGAACTACACTGTACTGTAGTGGGTACTCAAGCTCACTTTGTCAGACGGTGTTGTCGGCCCACGCGTCGGTGCATACCGAAATAATGAGGGCGGAAAATTGCCGAGAGCGATTACCGTGTAAAGCGCCGCAGGAAATGTATAGTTATTAGCGACCTGACTTTAGCCGAGTCGCAACACGTAATTTACTGTTTGGCCGGCAGGCATTACCGAACTTGTCTGGCGTGGCTATAAGGCAGTGCCACAATGGATTGCATCCAACGGTTGACGAAAACTAAGCAGATATCGTATTTTTGGCGGTGTAATGTTTCTTTTTGGCAGCGTTTCTTCCTTGAGAAGCTTCTGATAGAGGTATTATTTGAGACAACGCGAGCTTTGTGCCTGAAAACTCAGAGTCAGGCAGGGTAGTCGCCACAAAGAATGTTTGCTTAGTTCTCTCTCTCTCTCTCTCTCTCTCTCTCTCTCTCTCTCTCACACACACACACACACACACACACACACACACACACACACACACACACACACACACACACACACAAACACACAAACACACACACACACACACACACACACACACAAACACACACACACACACAAACACGCGCGCGCGCGCGCGCGTGTGCTTATGTACTTGTGCTATACGGCCACAGGGACGTTACGAAGGGCGGCTCTCTGGGAAAGCAATCCTTTTCTGCAGCGTTTCGTTTTCTCAGAAAATGCGTTGGCTCCTTTTTGATCTTATGGGTTACTGCTTGCACAGAAGATGGCACGCTTCTTTCGGCGGGCATCTGTTACCTATGGGAACACTCCATATCTCAGCGTGTTTTTAATTTCGCGCACGTGCTGTGATCTCTTTGATTGCGTTCTACTGTCTCTTACTTCTAGTATTTTGTTTCCTGTACCTTTCGCCTTACGTGGACAGAGTGTACCAAACCGGATAATGTGGTTTGGTTAACCTGCCTTTCTTTCTTCGATTTCTTTCTCTCACTCAAAAGGTAAGCAAATAACGTCCAACTGTACAGCCGCGTAAGATAGGATGCCTTTCCGCCTGTATCGATTGTAAATCATATAATGTTGCTAAGCTCTAGTTCAACTTGAATACCCGAAGGGGAATACGTGGTAACTTGTTCACATAAAACGGTGTGTTCAGGCACGCACCCCTTCAAAGGTGAACGCAAATTCTAAGGCCAACCTAAAGGTACGTTTCGCTCCATTTGCTTGAAGATATCTGAAGTCAATTCATTCTGCCAGTCCGTCGGTATATAAGCAAAGGGAAGGAAACGCCAGAAATAACCAGCGCATATGTTCTTCACCTTTTAATTCACGCTTTGATCGACGTGGCATGACTCCTTTTTCCGGCTGCATCTGTAGGCCTTTTAAACGCACTTTGACCGAAGAAGTTTTTGATAAACCGGCTGTAAATTCACTGATAATTGTTTAAAATAATGTATTTGCCCTTGAACGGCGAATACATTGAATTAATTTTGCCTTTGACTCCTCCGTGGTGTTCCCTCAGCCAAATATCAACCAACCTATATCTGATATCCACAGCGCAGCGGTCAATAGTTCCAGAGTCCAGCAGAGGAGACCGTTCGCAGCGTGGCTTAGTAGTTATGGTGTTCGACTGCTGACCCAGGGTATGCGGGTTCGAACCCGACCGAGGCGGTCGCCTTTCCGACGGAAGCGGATATGGTAGAGGTTCGTGTCATGTGCGTCATCAGAGCCCGTAGAAGAAACACACGTGGAAAAAAAATTTAGGAGCCTTCCACTACGGCGTACCTCATAGTTACATATATTGGTTTTGGCATGTAAAAAATCCCCTCGGTTATTATTATAAAGGAGACCATTGGCAAATAATTATGCTTTCTAGGACCGACGCTACAATTGATTTGATTGATTTGTGGGGTTTTACGTCCCAAAAGCCAGATATGATTATGAGAGACGCCGTAGTGGAGGTTTCCGGAAATTTCGACCACCTGGGGTTCTTTAACGTGCACTGACATCGCACAGCACACGGGCCTCAACATTTCGCGTCCACCGAAACGCAGCCACGTTGCGGCCGGGATTCTATCCCGTGACGTTCAAATCAGCAGCCGAGTGCCATAACCACTAGACTACCGTGGCGGGGCGTCCGACACTACAATGAAGTTGCGAATGCTAACACGCCATTGGGCCACGTCTAAATATTATGAACGTAATTTCAAAAATGCCTTATTATATTACTTGGATCTGAGCTTTAATCTTTGATTTGCATGATGAGTTCGCCGAACAGTCGCTATAGCTTTTGTGGAGACTATCGTTGGACGTCGTGTTTATCAACGCCTTCAGCAATAGGGATCGCTGAAAAGACAAGTTGTGACCACTGCGGTGATGAAGAAACAATTCGGCGTGCTTCGTGCGACTGCCTGCGGTATCGTGTAAAAAAACAACACCTTCTGAACTCGCCAAGGATGTCGTACGACCAACTTTTGTCTGAAGTGTTCTACGCCAGAGGACTTGTTATGTTATGTGGGGTTTAACGTCCCAAAACCAGCTCTGATTATGAGAGACGCCGTAGTGGAGGGCTCCGGAAATTTCGACCACCTGGGGTTCTTTAACGTGCACTGACATCGCACAGCACACGGGCCTCAACATTTCGCCTCCATCGAAATGCAGCCGCCGCGGCCGGGATTCGATCCCGCGACCCTCGGATCAGCAGCCGAGTACCTTAGCCACTAGACCACCGTGGCGGGGCGCCAGAGGACTTAGCACCAATTAAGAATGTCGTGGAAAGGTATACTTGCAAGATTCGAATGAGAGTGCCTTTGCTTTGAAATCATTTTTTGTTGCTTTTTAAATGTTACATTGCTCTTTCCCACCCTATTTTTACTCCTCAGTGCAGGGAAGCAAACACCGACCACCATTTCTTCTTTCTATATGTCCCTACCACGTATTCTCGATTCTGCATTTTAATATATATCTGTTCTCATGCACATGTGGTTTACATTGCGTTTTCCAAACGCGTACTACTGCTGCATACTCGGAATTTGTAATCGATTAAACTATCTGACGGGAAGTCCCCATACATACTACGTACTCTAAGGCTGCGTTCTGTTGAAATTGACAATTGGTGTCTTCTTTTTCTTTTTTTGCCCACAAAATAGTTTCTTATTCCGAAAAAAAAAAGGTTGAAAAGAAAACAAACACACCCACACCGATTGAAACGTGCCAAACTGCGATGCGTCGGCGTTCTCCCCACGGCATGGCGAGGGCGTTGAGGATCCGGCAGCAAACTCGGTTTTAGCCCCACGGCATCACGGCCGACCCTTTCGTCAAGTTCGGCGGAAGCTGGAAACGCATAAATGAGTGGCAAACCAGAAAGAAAAACGAAAACATCCGCAGGACTTGTTCTCGAGGAAATCCAATTAGCATAACAAGCGAGTTCAGGTTCAAGTCGGTTTATTTTTACGAGGAGTTAGTTCACTTCCTTAGATCGGCGTTTGCTTACTGCGTTCGTTTTCCAGAACAGCGTCGTTGTGTTTCAAGTGCCGCGCTAAATTGCGTGAGCTCCCGTACTCTCGTTGGTTAACAAGGGCACTGAAGAAACGGGTAAAAAGGAGGGGGTGATCGCGTATTTTGAATATAAAGTCCAGAAGGCCCCACACACATAAGAGAATTCTTGGGCAAAGTCGGCTTTCCAGACGGCAGTCGTCTCTCTCTCTCTCTCTCTCTGACCAACTTCGCTCGAAGCAAACAAAGGAAGAAAGAGAAGAAGGGCGCTAAGTAAGGGAACACAACTAGCGTGTTGTTCCGCATATTTGATTAGCATAACAAGTGTATTCGCGAGCTAGTTTTATATTCATTTCATTTTGTTCCTCAGGAATAAACAGTACTCCATAGCACGATTGTTTCGTTTTTTAGCGCCATGAGAGCGATATGTTCAGAATGAATGCTTTGATGTGCGTTTGCCCCGCATCTGCCCTTTGCCTTCTAGCGTTCTCAATCGCGTGCTTTCGTTTCGAGCTCCGTTTAATTTTGCATTCTTTCTAAAACTGAGGGGCTTGAACATTCTTGTGTGCGTTGGATTCTTCGTACATGCGTTCTGACAGAAAAAAAAAAACAGATTTAGGTAGAAAAAAATTGAACGTAGAAAGACCTACTATCGGGACGGTGGTAGTTTCGCATAAATTAATGGCTCTGAAATAGGACGCACAAGTAAAAAAATAAGTCGATTTCCTGACGCTATGCCCACTGTGCTTACACACACACACAAACACACACACACACACACACACACACACACACACACACACACACACACACACACACACACACACACACACACACACACACACTGCAAGCATGAGCATAAAATAGAGGGCTCGCTTCCCGCTTACGGTTGCCATATCTTAGTGGAGAAAAAGTGTAAAACCTTCGTGTACGAAAATGGCTGTGTACGTAAATGACTTTCAGACTATTCTGTACGATCCTGTTTCAGAAACTCTGTCACCACGGCCCCAGAAAAGGTACAAAGGCACTGTAAAAGTGCAAAAGTGACTTTCGAATAACTTTGCATAGACAATGAAACAGACTAAACTTCCTATAGCAGCCGTTGTACCGTACACACCAAAGTACGTACGCGTTTAAGCTCTGCACGCTCTCACACAGTGTGTTCATTGCGGCTGCTGCGAAGCCTCCTTATCTTTGTTCAGTATCAATTGTTGTTTTTTTAAACAGCAAGCTGAGAAGGAACGTTCTCTTCTCACTCCTGCAGAAACAACTTCGCGTGTGCCGGCTTATAATTAATAAGCATTATTCATTCTAAACGACGTCCGTCCGCCATGTGACGCTGTCATTGCAGAACTCTTAAAACACCCTCTTAAGTGAGAGGAAATAACAACAAGAACACGACGCTAGTGCACTTAGGTGAGCAACTAATAACTCACTTTGCTTTCTTGCTTGAGGCGGCGTGCTCGGTTGCAGTCACGCATTGGTTTCTCTCAGACGGTCAGAATGTCTTTCGAACAAATACTGAAGCTTTGTTTCGAGGCCATGCGACAGAAGAAGGCAGGAGAAGCTTCGCTTTCCTTCCTTGCATGTGGGGCGCGTGTGTCGCAGTATTTGTATTTATTCATTATTTACCGCTCTCTCGCGTGAAAAAAATAACAAAAAAAATAAAGAAAGCATGCCGGTCGGTGGGCGCGCTGGTTCAGCGGTCAAAGGCATTCTTAATCACTAGTGCATGTTGCTCGGGGTCCTGGTGCCAAATGGTGCATATTGACCGGTGTCCGGCTGCCGCTTTGACCTGCGAGACGCCGATAGAACTTTTATGGCGCTGAAGCGAAACAACTAAGACTTGGAATTCAATTTTGGTAGTACGTTATTCACAAGGGTATTGGCCTGTCCGTAAAAGTAATATGGCAGAGCTTGTGCAGACCAAAGCACAAAAGGCGAAGGCACAAACACATAAAAAGTTCGACAATCCTAAGCATATTTTTATGAGATGAGAACACGAAAGCATTTCTTTTTGCTAGATTGTTGTTGCGGAGGGGCGCTGCAAGCTGGTGTTGTCGAGATCAGACACAGAACACCTATACTAATCGTTAAGCGCGCTTGTCCCCTTCCAGTCGGGAATTCCCCTTTCCTACGCCGCAGCTGGAGGCGGTTGCTGCGGCGGAGTGGCGGAGCCGAGCGCGCGCCGAGTGTTGCTACGGCGAAGCCGCGCAGCTGAGCACGCGCTTTCGCCAACCCAGCGAACAAATGCAGCGACGCGGCCGCACGCCACTGCAGGTGGCTGCAGCAGAACGGAGCGCCCGCCGACTGCCGCTGTGGCGAGTGTTGGCGCCCGCGTCACTTCCGATGGAAGAGCTCACGTGATTTCCGGGCACGACTTTTGCGTCGGAGGGCAGCTGGGCGCGTGCTATCGCCAACCTAGCCAAGAAACGCTTTCTCGTTAAAACAAACGCAATGCCATTTGTTGATTGATTGAGTCATTGATTGATGGGGTTTAACGTCCCAAAACCACGCTATTATTATGAGAGACGCCGTAGTGGAGAGCTCCGGAAATTTCGACCACCTCGGGTTCTTTAACGTGCACTGACGTCACACAGTACACGGGCACACAGACAACTGCGCAGATAGAGGCCACAACCTGCTGAGCACACTGTGCCTGCTGTTACAGAAAAAAAGTTACAAATTTTGAAGAACTCAGGCAAATGCAGGTGTATAAGAGCACAGCGCCAGGGCGGATGACATACAGCAAAGTATTCAAAGGAACTGAAAATTGATCGATTTGGTTCACCTTCGGATAACAAAGTGGGAGGTCCAGCTAAGGGCGAAAAACAAGCTAAGGGAAGGAAGGTCACTTGGGCATCCGGTTTTGCGCCTTTTTATCTTATATTGGTGCTGCTTCTGTTTAAAGAAAAAAAAAATCGCCGACATCTAGACGACTCGTCTAACTAATGCGATCCTTTTTCGCGGAACATATTTGAAGAATGAAATTCCAAATACGCTTATTATTTGAGGCTCGACATGGCGCTATCACTGCTCGAACTCATCGCTCAGCAATTTTGGTTGATTTTGCGGGATAAATTAAGGGCTTAGGAAGGTAAAGTGCATTCGCAAAGCTAAGCGGCGGAACTTTTCAGTTGCAAAGCGTTTCAGGTATGACATACACACCAAGTTAGGCTGGAACGGCAAATTGTCAGGCCGTGCTCAAACTGCGAACCGGCGCACATTATTACTGCAAGACTTGGCTCTCTATAAATAGGTACCCCGGCCGGAAGCTGCTGCGACGGCCTCTAAACGCGGCGCACGCAATTAAGCCTACGCGCGTACCGTGCAGATATCGAGCGTAATAGGTGCAAATCAATGCAAAGAGGCTCAATCTACACGGAGTGCAGTTCCTTCATTAGAGCGTATGCCAAGCCGGATAACGTTTCGTAAGCAGTGTATGGACTGTTGGAGTCTACAAGAGAACTTTTCCTTGATCCTTATAGCGTTTGGACAACTTGAAACACGATCGATTCGCTATTAGCGCCAATAAAACTCTCGCAAAATATAACTTCTGCGCGATTAGCGCGGGAAGCATTGCGCTTTCATGCAAATTTAGGAGACGGAGCCCGCAAGCGTGTACAGGCGGAGAAGAAGGGTGGGTGGTCGCTGTCCTTACGCCTGAGGTGCCTCTGGAAACAAAGCGCTAACAGCGGCTCCGAGAGTCCCCGATTGCACGCGAAACATCTGGCAAACAGCCTGGATTGTATTGCCGCAGTGTAACGCACCGTAAGCTAGCCGTACTTCGACAAATGCACACGGAAAAACGGCGGCTCGAATTCTCGTGGGTGTCGGAAACCGTCGTGTAGCAGGCTCTCTTCCTCGCGTCTTCCCCGTCTGTTTCGCCCATCGTTGTGCGTGTGTGTTTACACTCGCGAGAGCAAACTTTGGCGGAGTGTTGCCCCACATATATACAGCCCTTTGTGAACGCGACGGTAACACAGCAAGCACAGCTGCCAGGAAAGGCGCGGGCGGATCCGGTCGCCGACATCGAGTCGGAGCGATTGAGAAACTTGCTCGGAATCGCGCTGAAGCCATTCATTGCAGTCGTTTCTAAGCCATAAACGTGCTCGGTGCGAGCACCGCCAAATCGAGAGGATCCGAAGCAAACAAAGACTTTTTTTTTTTCGCCGCGTGGGATGAATTCCAGCGCCATGATCACTGTTATTTCGTACGCGGTATTTTTCCTAGGCGCATGTTTACGGTAGAAGGAGAAATCACTGCTCTCGCTATGTATATTCCGTACGCGGTGCGATATGTAGGGTCAGGCTTTTCTGCTTTTTCTTGAAGGCTGCCATGTTTCAACACTATAATTGCGGGCCGTTGTGGAGAAATAAAAGACCCATCAACGAGGCCGAGTGGAGCTTCGTTATCATCGAAGGTGTAAAAATTCGGAAGCACAATAAACAATCATTGTTAATCTTTCCTTGACTGTGATCATATGACACACACACACACACACACACACACACACACACACACACACACACACACATATATATATATATATATATATATATATATATATATATATATATATATATATATATATATATAAGTTAATGAGCAAACATACAATGAAGCAATTGGGCAGCAGCCATCTCGTCTAAGTTCACGTTCTACGTGACGCCTCCTGGCAAGAAAGTGTGTTCCACACACGCCGCCATGGCTACGAGTGGCGCTGCCTAACACTCCCAGCATAGTACGTACACAAATACCCAATAAAGTGGACGAGGGGACGACCGCCTTCGTAGCTCAGCGGTAGAGCATCGGACGCGTCATCCGAAGGTCGTGGGTTCGGTTCCCACCGAAGGGAGGTTTGTCTTTTCGTCCACTTCCATTCCTTTCTACTTACTCCACAATTAAAATACTACAATTAACTTCCCCTATGCTTTCCTAGGCTTCGTTGTCTGTTGGCTCATTAAGGTGTTTCTAAGAAATAAAGAACGAGCCCTTGAACCCTTCCCTTTCGTTATATATATATATATATGCAGATGTATACGTCGAAGTGTCGGGCACAGTCGATACAGGCGTGTGTGTTCCACAACATTCTTTTTTCTCGATTTGCAAGGGCACGAATCCTTGCGGCTGCGTTTGCATGGGATCTTGCAAGCCTTCCTCATGTGCAGATGCATCGGCTTGTTCATTGCCCATGATCCCACAGTAGCTCGAAATTCACTGCAACGTGATGTCATATCCTTGCTTGACGAGGTGGTGCAACAACAGTCCGGTTTCTTAGCGTAGTATTCTTTAGCATAATGATGTACTAAATAATATATAGTTACCAAAGGTGAATTTATCTTTTGATGTTCGATTCGACATTCGAATGTGGAGATTCGTATTCGAGAAATTCTGTCTCCGCACATCCTTAGTCCTGACGTCTACCGACCAGGTTTCCTGCCTAGTCTTACTTACTTAAGGTGTATTGAGGGTAACATTGGCCACTACGTTCAAAATGCCGGGTGAAAGGGTATGGCTTGTTTGGGAACAACTCCACGTCCTTCACATTCATGTTCAGCTACACGAACCGAAATTATTAACTGAGGCCATCCGCTCCTAGATTCCTATATACATACCTTTACTGCCACAGAAATTACGACTCGCAGTGCGAAGGAGAAGAATATCGAAGCTCGGGGATTTCGGCTCCAATAAATGCCTTCTTCACGAATAAGTGTGGGATAGATAAGTATGCCACAAAGTAATTATGATGGTATGCCGCGTGACTGAACTGAAGTCATCGATGGCGCATCACAGAATCAAGAAAACCTAAAAAGAAAAAGTGTTCATTGAATACGCACAGAATCTAGAAACGCATTGTCATCACTGCGAACGGCCCTCAGAAACTCGCTTCAAGAAGACATATTGTAAGAGGACAACCTGACGCCAGTACTTTGAAGCTCCTCAATTTCCCTAGTTGCAAAGAACTTCTGCGAACTTAAAAAAAAAGAAAAACATTGCAGAGGGGCATCATCACCTTAATATGAGTCTAAACAGCCGCACTGAAACACAGAGAAACGAGAGACATAGGTCGCTGAGCGATATTTGTATTGGGGCACACGGCTACACACAAAGCAGTCTCTACTTTCAGCTGCTCCAACTATATGAGCGAACAGGCTCATTTGAATAACTACGCTACGCGCGTTACTTTTCTTTGTGCGTGTATAGTTTGCGTAGCCGTTCCAATACAAATGTTACATTCTGGCATTCAGCCTACTTCTCTATTTGTGACGGCCGGCTTGTTTTATTTCCCTGACACAGGGCCGCCAACCGGACCGTTTTCTGGTTAGCAACCCGCCTTTCCTATTTCTTATTTCCGCCTATCTGCAAATCATTTGAGATTGCGCTATTGGATTTTTTTTTCGAAGAGAATGCATTCGCTTCTTACGGTATTGACAACAACTGATTGTTTTCCTAATAAGTTCACCAGGTCTCACGCAAAAGTGTTTGAGAAAGTTTACACGACGATTTAGTGGCTATTCACGCCACTGAGAATTAGCTAAATAGCTAAATAGTTGCTAGGAGTTCAAAAAAAAAAAAGGAAAAGAAAAGGAAAACGAAGCTTAACTTTGGGGGTGACTGTATAAACAGGTTAAAAGTTGCCAGCAGTAGCTCTCGGGCCAACACTGGTCCTCGCTATCCCACGCACACCTTGTCTATAAGCACTGCAGATAATACGGTGGGCTTTGAGCGGGGACTCGCTGACGTCAAGACCATTTGCGCAGCACCCCATGCATTTAGTATCGGCGAAAAAAAGATGCGCGCGGTGACATTCAATCTATTTCTATTGCTGTCACTCACCGTAAATTTTACCTAAACTTGTAGAGTCCCCGTATTCTTAGTTTTTTTTCTTTCGTTACCGCGCGACACGCCCGAACACATAGTAAACAGCCCCGCCACGGTGGTCTAGTGGCTAAGGTACTCGGCTGCTGATCCGAGGGTCGCGGGATCGAATCCCGGCCGCGGCGGCTGCATTTCGATGGAGGCGAAATGTTGAGGCCCGTGTGCTGTGCGATGTCAGTGCACGTTAAAGAACCCCAGGTGGTCGAAATTTCCGAAGCCCTCCACTACGGCGTCTCTCATAATCAGAACTGGTTTTGGGACGTAAAACCCCACAAAAACAACAAACAGTAAACAATCGAACCCAAAGTTCTGCGGAGGCTCTCCTTGTTCACCGTCCCTACTTGCGCTCATTCGAGCACTGAGCGTCCGCTCATTTCTTCCTTGTTGTCATTCTTTTTTTTTTTTTGTGCGCGTGTATCACGCTGTACGTTCTTTCGGACGGAAACTAAACCCAAGTGTAAAATGTAGCGGTACGTACGTCGGCAGTCCCAACTCAGCTACGCCCTTTCCTATATCGATGCATTCTAAACGCCTGCGTGTGGGTGTGCCAAGAATGCACATCGGCCACCGAGATCTTTTTCTTACAGTACGCTGGTTCCAAACATGCGCTGTTCTGATCAAGGCTCTTATTGTTTTTAACTACAAGTATGAAACGGTGCTTTCTGCGTATCTTTGCTCTGAAAGGAACACAATATTTTGGTCAGACAAAGTAGTCTGACAGCCTTCGGGACTGGCCCTGTCGAAACAAAGGCGAAATTTGGATTACAGAAATAGATAGATAGATAGATAGATAGATAGATAGATAGATAGATAGATAGATAGATAGATAGATAGATAGATAGATAGATAGATAGATAGATAGATAGATAGATAGATAGAGCGAACAGCCGATTACCACCCCGAAAGTGCGAGTTCAGCTTAACGAGCCGTGCCGAAAACGACGTATCTTAAAGGAAAAGATAGAGCTGTCCAGGACAGAAAATGATGACCTTCTGCAGCCCCTGCGGGAGCACGTTTCAGGGCCAGGGAAAAGGGGAAGTAGGAGCGACGGATGAAGACAGAGGTGATGGGGAGGTAGGAGACGATGGACTATCGTGGCGGGGGGCCGGTGTGGGCGCCGGCAGGTGAGGAGGCTGGTCCATGGGGAATGGCCGGAACGAGAAGCAACTCCCATGAAGCAGTGAGGGAAGAGGGCCAATGTCGGCCGCAGGTCGAGAGTCACCGTTGCTTCAGAGGCTGGAGCAGAGCCTCGTCATGTTAAGGTACTCGACAAGGCTCTAAAGGGCAGGTCCCTATAGTGGCGGTCCGGTAACTCGAGGTTCTTCTGGACGGAAAGCCCATGGTGTGGTAGGCCTGTTGCAGGTTGCTTCTTGGCTGCTTGTATTGGACGGACAGAACAGCAGGTCATATTCGAACGTTCCCGGCTCGCCACAGGAGGTGCAGTCCTCAGTGGTAGACTGGCCCAGCCGGTAGAATCGAGCCACCGTCGAGCAGGAGCCGGTCGGCATGCGAACAGGAGTGGCGGACTCTCTCCTGGTGACGCCAGGCCCTTCAGCGGCACGGGCCTGGGAGGGCTGTCGAGGGCAACGCTCGCGTCAGGATGACGTCACAGGCCATGCCTTGTGAAATACGGACAGGTAGCGTGCCCTCATTTCAGCAGCTTAATTGTGAATGTCTAACGACCACGAAAGCTGCAAGTAAGATTTCATGCAACGATTACATTCGCGATTACATTCGCGATTGAACGCGATTACGTTCACGTTCAATATTACTTACTGGATATTTCAAGGCACCATTTCAGCATCGTGAGCACGCGCTTCTATTCCAGCTGCGCATGGGAGCGCTGCTTTATCAGTTTTTTCTGCACTTTCTCGAAGAACTCTTCTAAGAAACGTTTATATGCACCGACTGCTGCAATCACCAGGCCAAGCAGCTGAAATCGGTCGTGCGAGATTTTAAAGCGACCTACTAGTGCAGACAACCGGTGCAGACAAATAAGCAATCGGTACAGGCGTCTGCGCGAAATAGACCCTGAAATGACTTTTCACCGCCCTCCTACAAATCAGCCGAAGGGATGGCAGTACACACCGCCGGATTCGCCTCTGTGTTGCTTTCGCTCGACGCCACGGGCACCTCATCAGCCGCGCGAACAGCCCAAAATGCGAACGCTGGCAAGTGTGAGGGACATTACAGCATCCATTCAGCGACTGTAATCTGTACATGTCACAGCGGAAGACGTTGACTTTTACGCTAGCAGGCATCGGAGTGAGAACATTAAATGAAAGCGGGATTTTATCGGCGATAGACAGCATCAACAACTACAACAAAGGAAGTTCTGGCTTCTTTTTTTATGTACTTGGTTGGATGTTGGACATTAGAGAAGGCACTGTGTCACGGGATGAATGTACATGGCCCTCACTTCTTCCTGTCCCCATAGTCATGTTTCACCTCCATTTTTATGCTTCCCCTTTCCCACCCGACCTAGAGTAGCAGGTCAGAGTGTAGCTCAGACCAGCCTCTCTGCCTTCCAATAGACTATCTGTCGCTCTCTAAGCATATAAAACAGAGATAGAAAAAAAAATTCTAGGCCCCTACTGCGTAGGGAAAAATAAAAGAGCTCGCGGTATTTATAGAGCGTAATTACATATTACAATGAAATTAAGCAAACTAGAAGAGAAGCTTAGGGGAAGATGGATGCTTGAATCGATGAACAAATCGCAAAATACGATTTAGAACAGGGAATGTCGCAGGAGCCAACGTTTCGACAAGCGGACTTGTCTTCGTCAGGGCGGCAACTGACGAACACAAGTCCGCTTGTCGCCCTGACGTTGCCGCCCTGACGAAGACAAGTCCGCTTGTCGACACGTTGGCTCCTGCGACATTCCCTGTTCTAAATCGTATTTTGCGATTTGTTCATCGAATGAAATTAAGCAGTTTTACAAGATAGAGGTGGTTCTTAAAAGCCCCACGCACCGCTTTACGTCTGCCCACTTCGCACAAAAGGCTACAAAAACAAAAACAGGCAGAGAAACGTGTTACTGGCCGATGTTTCAACAGTGATCCACCATCCCCTGGTAAGTTTTAGCAAAAAAACTGTGCGTTTCACGCCGAATATTTAATGTTTCATTGCGCAGTATACAACAGATTATGCCATTTCGAATTCTTAGCGTCTCTAAATCGGACAATTCTCGAACGGTAGTCAACACTGGGAGATTCCACAAGCACAGTAGTGCGGTATCAGCCACTGCGCGTTGTTTTATCTGTGAAGGTTTCTAGCAATCGAAGAGAACACGAGCCACAGAAAAAATTGCCTGCATTTCACGCATCGTTTCGTTTGTGCCTGCTTTCAGACACACGAAAGCCCGTTGAGACGACATGGTTGCCGAGAAAGCAGTCGACGCGAAGTAAGAAAAATGAGCAAAAAGTGAGCACCTGTGTCCCGACCGGCGCGGATAGACGACTTCGTGGCATTTCTCATCTGGGTGTCTCGGAGTGGGGGAGAAAGAAAATACTGTAAGGCACTCGAAGCAAATAAGTATGGAGGTAGTCAAGCCTCAAATCCTCCAGAGAATAAAAAGTAAATAGCCTTTCTGAGTTGGAACAGTCGACTGCTGGTCAAGAAAAGCCGGCGCACCGTAGATGGAAAAACAATAGTCTGGACGTTGAGCTAATGGGGTGCCATAAACCCATTTGCCGACAGCGACTTAGAACTCCTGTGAGCCAAATGGTTCAGAGGTGCTCAAAACAAACAAACAATAACTTGTTTGCCCTGTGAAAGACAATGGAATTACGGTTCTTGCTAAATTTTCCTGCTCATCAGCTGAGAGAACGAACAAACTTCGCTCACCAAAGGGGGGCGACATGCTATTTACATTCGTGCAGAAAGTCTAGCAAATATAACAGTAAGCAGCGCCATAATGCTAATGCGTTGTCTTTCTATACCTTTAGAACTGTAAGTGTCGACACTGTTCAACAGCTAGGCGTCGTCAAAGAAGGACTGCTGTTTACCGCAGCCTTCCCACTGTTCCTGAAGTTCTTGCGTGCCATTTAGCATGGGTAACCATTAAAAAAATATGACTTATTGACACTCCATAGTTCTGCAGTATAGTCCTTTCGACCATCACCAACTTTTCAAATAACGAATCTTAACATACGTTTTAAAGCTGTAAGATTTATAGGAAACAAACTTACCAACGCTGAAAAAGACAAACAAACAAACAATAAAAAACCGTAGCTGGTCTCACGACATTTCGGAATCGGTGTTTCGCAAGCGCTCTCGCGGGAATCCGGATACATTGCTTGACGTTGAGCCACGAACCACTAGGCGGACCCCCGTCTTCCCTAAATCGAGTAGTAGTCTGCGCCACGCTAACGTACCGGGCACGCCGTCCACACAGTGACGTCACAGGCTAGTTTACAGTTGGGCGCAACGTCGGCAGTCGCATGCGAGCGCTGACGTCACTTATGAATACAAGGGAGAGATTAATGTTCCCGCGATGATTGCGCTCGTAGTAACCAGCGATTGATTTGATTGATTTCTGGGGTTTTACGTCGTCGCAAAATCAGCTATGGTTATGGAAGACGCCATAGTGGATGGCTCCGGAAATTTTGACCTAGCAGAATAACAATACGCCATTATAAATATAATAGTACGCATAATAAAAATCCAAATATTTCACCATGCTATTCCTCGAAGACGCATTACCACCCGGGGAAGCCAATAATTGAGAAAGGTACTGCTGAAAAGAAAGAAGAAAGAAAGAAAAATCGAAAGAAATACAAAAAGAAAAAGAAAGAAAGAAAGGCGGAGAGAGAGAGAGAGAGAGAGAGAGAGAGAGAGAGAGAGAGAGAGAGAGAGCAAGCTTTCTGTATTAAAAAGCAGTGAAACTTTGCCAGCATTAAAGTATTCGCCAACATGCTGTACTCTGCGTGGGACGTAGAGGGAAATAGCCCTGAAAAAGAAAAGCAGGAGACAGTAGAGGCAACATAGTCTGCCATCATCTGCGGTGAACTGTGAAACGGTGGAATCTCTTGCTCAAGAAATCGGCGATATTTTTTTCTCCTAAATAGTGTGTTACATTTGTGCGTTGTGCTCGCACGTGACCCAAAAACTGTATCTTTGAAACTGTTGTTTACATGTCATCCAGCATTGAACTGTTTCCTTGGAATGTGTTCGTCACTTTCGACACATTTGTAACCATTTTATATACTACCACTCCTGCTTCGACCGAGAAGGTCTGCGGTATATTGAAGTGAATAAAATAGATCAATGAATAAATAAACAAACGCAACTTGATATCTTGATTGCAACGTTGAGCTTAACTTGTCCGAATATAAACGTCGCCCTGACTTCACTGCTGGGTTATCGCACAATATAGAATAACAGCTACATTTCTAATGTAACCAAGTGACTGAGGTAATGAAACAGAAGCCATGTTTCCTTGGCGTTGCGTTTATAGAGTGTTCGAGAAACCAAATATGCGACTTGGTGTCAAGGGCTTTTACTTATCGGTGCCCTATTTGTCTTGCATGCGGCTTTTTCTTCACTGCGTGCTATACGGCCGAGATATCTATTCAGTCGATTACACTGTCGCAGTTGTCGGTCTAGTTGGGCTAGTTGTTTTTGTGTGCAGACGTCTTATAGCTCCAACTACTTGGTAATAACGGCCTGATAGACGGCAGGCAACAGTAAAGAATTCTCTTTAAGTGCGGAGCACTCAAGGTGCTCGGGGTGTCGGCGTTTAATGTGTCATGACGGGTCAGTAGGGAAAGGTCTTCAACCCACTACTCACACTCTTGGCTCAACCCATTGCTACATTATAGTGATTATGCAAGGGAAAGAAAGAAAGAAAGAAAGAAAGAAAGAAAGAAAGAAAGAAAGAAAGAAAGAAAGCCTCGCCTTGCGTCTTGTGTCTCGCGTTAGAGAGAAGGGAAAATCGGACCCGCGGTTCTCCTCTACCACTACACCCAAAAATAAACTAAGTGAATTCAGAATAATTCGAAATGCTTTGATTAATTTCAAGGGCCTTACGGCCCAAAATCACTATATGGTTATGAGTGCAGGAATGCGGATGTTTCAAACACCTGGGGTTCTTTAACGAGCACTGACATCGCACAGTATACACGGGCCTCAACACTTCGCCTCCATCGAAATGCAGCCGCCGCGGCCGGGATTCGATCCCGCGACCCTCGGATCAGCAGCCGAGCCACTATACCACCGTGAGGGCTAATTTGATATATAGAAACAACCCTTTAAATAATTGCAGTAATTAACGAAAAAAAGATCCCGAAACGCACCCTCACTCCGAAACAGCGCGAGAGATGGCGCCACTACCTCGCAAGTGGAAGAATTGCGTTACGTGTAACGCAAGCCATGATCGCCGAGCAGCAAGCGCGGATAGAGCGTCACTTATGAATACAAGGGAGAGATTAATGTTCCCGCGATGATTGCGCTCGTAGTAACCAGCGATTGATTTGATTGATTTCTGGGGTTTTACGTCGTCGCAAATCAGTATGTTATGGAAGACAGAAGAGAGAGAGGAGAGAGAGAGAGAGAGAGAGAGAGAGAGAGAGAGAGAGAGAGAGAGAGAGAGAGAGAGCACAATTTTCTGTATTCAAAAGCAGTGAAACTTTGCCAGCATTAAAGTATTCGCAAACATGCTGTACTCTGCGTGGGACGTATAGAGGGAAATAGCCCTGAAAAAGAAAAGCAGGAGACAGTAGAGGCAACATAGTCTGCCATCATCCGCGGTGAACTGTGAAACGGTGGAATCTTTTGCTCAAGAAATCGGCGATATTTTTTTCTCCTAAATAGTGTGTTAAATTTGTGCGTTGTGCTCGCATGTCGTCTAAAAACTGTATCTTTGAAACTGTTGTTTACATGTCATCCAGCATTGAACTGTTTCCTTGGAGTGTGTTCGCCACTTTCGACACATTTGTAACCATTTTATATACTACCACTCCTGCTTCGACAGAGAAGGTCTGCGGTATATTGAAATGAATAAAATAGATCAATGAATAAATAAACAAACGGAACTTGACATCTTGATTGCAACGTTGAGCTTAACTTGTCCGAATATAAACGTCGCCCTGACTTCACTGCTGGGTTATCGCACAATATAGAATAACAGCGACATTTCTAATGTAACCAAGTGACTGAGGTAATGAAACAGAAGCCATGTTTGCTTGGCGTTGCGTTTATAGAGTGTTCGAGAAACCAAATATGCGACTTGGTGTCAAGGGCTTTTACTGATCGGTGCCCTATTTGTCTTGCATGCGGCTTTTTCTTCACTGCATGCTATACGGCCGAGATATCTATTCAGTCGATTACACTGTCGCAGTTGTCGGTCTAGTTGGGCTAGTTGTTTTTGTGTGCAGACGTCTTATAGCTCCAACTACTTGGTAATAACGGCCTGATAGACGGCAGGCAACAGTAAAGAATTCTCTTTAAGTGCGGAGCACTCAAGGTGCTCGGGGTGTCGGCGTTTAATGTGTCATGACGGGTCAGTAGGGAAAGGTCTTCAACCCACTACTCACACTCTTGGCTCAACCCATTGCTACATTATAGTGATTATGCAAGGGAAAGAAAGAAAGAAAGAAAAAGAAAGAAAGAAAGAAAGAAAGAAAGCCTCGCCTTGCGTCTTGTGTCTCGCGTTAGAGAGAAGGGAAAATCGGACCCGCGGTTCTCCTCTACCACTACACCCAAAAATAAACTAAGTGAATTCAGAATAATTCGAAATGCTTTGATTAATTTCAGGGCCTTACGGCCCAAAATCACTATATGGTTGTGAGTGCAGGACTGCGGATGTTTCAAACACCTGGGGTTCTTTAACGAGCACTGACATCGCACAGTATACACGGGCCTCAACACTTCGCCTCCATCGAAATGCAGCCGCCGCGGCCGGGATTCGATCCCGCGACCCTCGGATCAGCAGCCGAGCCACTATACCACCGTGAGGGCTAATTTGATATATAGAAACAACCCTTTAAATAATTGCAGTAATTAACGAAAAAAAGATCCCGAAACGCAACCCTCACTCCGAAACAGCGCGAGAGATGGCGCCACTACCTCGCAAGTGGAAGAATTGCGTTACGTGTAACGCAAGCCATGATCGCCGAGCAGCAAGCGCGGATAGAGCGTCAGCGTGCTTTCGTCTTGCAGGGCCGATCCGGTAGCTCGAGCGAGGGAAATGCAGGTGGCTTGCCAGCGTGGAGAGGCGAATACCCAGGTTCAGGCCCGCAAAACACGAGGAGAACGCCAGCGTCGACACTAGGATTGCATTACCGCCGAGATTCTTAAAAGTTTACCTCCAGTAAATTGTGAGATAAAGTGAAAGCCAATGACGAAACAACATGTGGGACGGGAAACCACAACCTCCGCATCACATGGATTGCATTTGAAAGGAAAAATAACGCTCCTCCATTTTCCACTGTCTAATCACTATATATACTGCGTGTTTTAGCTATCAGGAGTAAGTAACCCACAGCGCGCATGCATGAAAGACCGCATTCACTGGAATTATAAGTATACGCTTTTGCTGGTGTTCGGTCTAGGAAGTTCTCTGCGTTCTCCCCACTCCAACCCCCCCCCCCCCCCCCACACACACACACACACACATGCACATACACGCACATACACGCGCGCGCGCGGAAGGATGCATTTACTTGTATAGTTATTTCTTGAATTCCCTGGGCGACTAGCGCATATAACACCAGTCGAGTGTGATATTATTGTAGGCGGACAGCGTCAGAGCGTTCGTTCTGCTTATGTTCCGCTCGCGAATGCATTTCTGGTCGCCATTCGCGCAGTTCTTGCTCACGAAGTTTGTTGACACCAGCACGCGGCTCAACGTTTTCTGGACAGAGGCAGACCGCAGAAATATAGTGCCTGGTCGGGCAACGAAACACTCCTCCATTTCAATCCCGTCTGCTGCAGCAATGCGATAACGTCCTCAAGGGCGGAATGTAGCGAAAAAGACATGACGTCGAAATCGGTATTCCGCGTCCTAGGTAAAGCAAACCAATACGTCTTGCAGTCACTGAAAAAAAAAAAAAGACTGTAAGAACGAAAAGCATGTTTCGCACAAAATCTTACCGATTCGCAAGTAAGGCCCTGAATGATGATATCGACATGGCCGACATAGCGTCGCTGCCATGGATCTGAAATGGCTACGCTAACCAAGATGCAAGAAAGAAATATAGCTGTCCTGTCGCTTAAAGTGACACCTCATTTCAGCCGCGGGTTCATCGGCTGACGTAAACTGCACTTTCAGAAACCCTAAAGTGTCGCAGGGCCAACTTAGCTCTTCGCGCTGCCCATGCACCTACGCGAAAACATGCCGCTATATAACCAACAGCTCTCGCAAAGCCAGAACTGTGAGAAACGCTTGATGCGGCTAGGCACCCTGTACATATATGCCATATATAGCCATACCAGGAATTCGGCATATAGGGCTATCTATGGCACGAATCGATAAATGGCCATATTCGGCCATTTCTCGTATAGGTCTTGTACAGTGTCGTAACTATGGTAGGACGGCGCCCATGGCAAATATATTTTCGTGCCCATTATTATTATTATTATTATTATTATTATTATTATTATTATTATTATTATTATTATTATTATTATTGTCGTCATCGTTGTTGTTTATGTGCAAAAGAAACGCCATCTGGCTGTTTTGGCTCAGCGAATGAACGATTTCCTGATTCGTTGTTCGATACAGTGGACTATCTTGTACATCCATGCGCCGTGCGATACAGCACAAGTCCACAAGGTTAGAACAAAAGTGAACGAAGGAATGGACCTTACCCGTCACCCGTTGGCGTCTCGCACCCCACGAAATATGCGAAGTTCATAAATTACATACAATTGCCGTACACAAAAGAGAACGACGAAGTAGGCATGTTGTATACATTTCTTATCATTTCTCGCTGCATTACCATGAAATGTATCGCTCAATATTATTTATTGCATACATCAAACCTGCATAACATGCCTACGTTTTCTTTTTATCATTACTAATGATGCGTTCAAAAACTTGTTCCGGCAAACCCTGTTTTCTCCTCGCTGTCGCATATTATTGCCTTTTGTGAAGCCAGTGCTGATGTCGGTCGTGAGCAACTGTAGTCAAGAAAAACGCATTCTTCATGTTTAAACACTTTATTTACATCTGTCACTGTCGTCACACATTTCCGCCGCCAGTGACACTCTAGACCCATAACGAATGTGAAGGTGCGGCGGCGAGTCTTTATTCATATCTTGCCCCACGAATGACTTTCCAGCGAGCCTAACCCTACCGACATAAACGCCACGCGCTTGGCACGCTCTGATGCGGTACTTACCCTCGACAACCGCAGAGGCAATCCGGCGGCGTTCACAAGGCACCCTCGGCGCTCGATCCCAAGTGAATGAACGTGCGGCTTGCCCCAAAAGGACATTGACAACCTATCCACGGGGCGCAAGGCACTAACGCACCATTTGTGCTCCCAGGTATTGCGCTCCATGTGTGTTCAGCGTCGTACCAACTAAAGTGCCTAGATATTTTTTCCGTTTTTAAGTAGCGACAACTACCTCCTCTCCCGGTACCCTCCCGCTCAAAGCCCGCGTCGGCAGCCATGTTCTTCCTAAACATGTGGAGTGGAGCACGCGCGCGCAGATAGCGTCCGGCCGTCAACATACGCGTTCCTATCAAATATGATAGTGGACGTGCCATATGTAAGGAAACGCCTACTGAAACGCACAACTTTCTTTGACGTTCTCTCGCTGCAGCATTCAAGTAACAGCTTTAGGAAGAACATGGCTGGCAAAAGCAACGCCGACCAATCAGATGCGCCAGCGGCACATCAAAGCTTTTCGCTACTTAAACGGAAAAAAAAATATCAAGGGACTTTATTACCAACAAGGCCAAACTATCACTCTCTTCAACAGCGACTTTTGTGGCTGCGCTTCCCCGCTACGATCGCGTTGCCTCGCTGCCATCCCCCCCTCCCCCAGGAATACGTTGGGTGGGCCCGCTCGGCGCCCCCTTCCAAGTGGCGCCCGAGGCACTTGTACCCCCCCCCCCCCCCCCCTCTTTCAAGTTAGGCCACTGGTCTTGTATTACCTTGCATGGCTCTATCACGAATTGGGCAAACATGGCCATATACGAACTCGCGACATATATCCTAGACCGATATGGCAAATGACGGATATGACCATATTGTGAGGCGACGTGTATATCGGGCAATATATGGCACGTGCTCACACATGCCCATATTTTCCGCATTCGTGTCAGAGCCTTATGTGACAATTCTTGTGCAGGCCTTGCGCTGTCATATATGGCTCTATCCCGAAATTTTTTATGAATTTTATTCATTTTATTTACAAACTGCCTGCAACGCATTAGCGTCATTACTGCAGGGGGATGCACATGCAAATACAACATAGCATTATTGACATTAGCAATGCAGAAAGCGGAAATAGAGTGCAGGATATAACAATAACATCATATAACAATACAAGCAGCATACTACCAAACTTTTGGTACAATATGAAAACGACAAAAAAATGAAAAAGTTGAAATACATATGCGCCACGTTGCAATGACAAGAAAATAAAACACTGTCTTTTATGGTCAACATTTTTTCAAAGAGTTTATTTCACTCTCTAATGGTTTTTAAAAAGAAGGAATTGGCAAAGCTACTGGTTCTAAAGGAGTATTCTTGTATTTTATGTGTGTGATCACAACGTTTAGAAGGGTATGTTGGCGCCGGTAGGTAATCCGCTTTATTAATTCCTGTTTGTTTATAGTATATGCTATGTAAAAATTTTAATCCGAGCTTCCGTCTTCTAGATTATCGTGCTTCCTAGCCTAAAGTAGCCTTTATTTCACAGATACTGGTGAAGGGTTTGTAGTTATTGCTCACGAATCGGACTGCCTGGTTTTGAACCTTTCCTATTGTTTCAGCAAGATACCTTTGAGCAGGGTCCCAAATAATGCAAGTATATTCAAGTATTGATCTTACATGTAGGAGGTAAAGAGTCCTCTTTACTTCTTTTGTTGCACCATTAAAACTTTGGCGAATAAAAAGAAACAACATTTTACTAGTTTTTAATAGCATATGTTGCATATGTCTGTTCTAATGCAACGATTCTGTTAAGAAAATTCCTAAATATTTATACTGTGGTACTTTTATGACTGCAACTCCATCGATAGCGTATTTAGTCTGGATATTGGAACTTTTTTTTTTTTTTGTGATGCTAACGTGGCTACACTTCGAAATATTCAAGCCCATATTCCAGGTTGAGAAACAACGTGTTACAGTGATTAGGTGACCTTGTAGTAATTCGGCATCTATTATTGACGAAATCTTACGATAGATTACGCAATCGTTTGCGAAAAGTTTTATGCAAGGTTGTATATTCCCGACTATATCGCTTATGTAAACTAAAAATAAAAGTCGACCCAGAACGCTACCTTGCGGTGCGCCAGAAGTCACACTTACATGTGGAGACTCTTCAGCATTCAGAACGACACACTGTTTGCGATTACTTCAATAATTTTGGAGCCATATTTGTAGTTTAGCATTAATATTTGAATAAGAGGGTTTACTGTCCAACACAGCGTGAGGCACTGTGTCGAATACCTCGCGAAAGTCAAGAAACAAAGCATTAACAATGTTTTTTTTTTATTGTGGAGCGCAATTAGTATGTCATGCTGAAATTCAACTAGTGTTACGCATGAACGTCCTATAAACCTGTGCTGACAGTTAGTGAAAAAATAGGTGAATTCGGGATATTTGAACAGTGTGCTGTAAATAATGTGCTCTAGTAATTTGCAGCAGTTTGAAATTAAGGATATAGGACGATATTTTGGCACTTGTTTTTTGCTTCCTGCCTTATCCACAGGGACAACATTTGCCGTTTTCCAATCGCTTGGAACCAAGCCAGTATCTAAAGCCAATTTTGTGCACTACGCATAAATATTTTGCAGCAATAGTGCGACACCTCTTAAACGGGTCGTGAAACGTTTTCTGAAGATTTTGTATTAAGTGCGTATTTGGGATCCGGACCTTCCAATCAACAATATGCACCGTTCCTTTGCATCGTGTAGGTTGATTTAGAGCGATAAAAAGCGCGGTTTCGGTTTCACTGCGCGCGTTCCCCTCAACTCGGCAGTTGATGTCATGTTAGTCGCCACCAGGTCTCAGAGATTGGCGCGCTCACGGAGCCTACGGGAAAACAAACCGTGCTGCCGCTTTGCTTCCGAATGGCGGCACCGCACGGTTTCTAAGTATTTTCTTTCTTTCTAGCTTTCAAGTAAATCGACTCTTTTAGAGTAAACGCGAGTTCGCTATACCTTTACACTTAAAAATATCCTACCGAAACGCCACCGAATAGTAGCATGCCGGCCGGTAGTATCGGATAGTCGTTTCGGGAGCGCAAGAACGCTGGGGTTTCAAACGGGCGTTATTAAATGTGCACTGAATATTTCGCTGCAGTATTTCGGAATCGGCTTGTCGAATGCATATTGAAGCAGTGAAAAATACAACCGTGCATCTCCATATTCTTTTCACGACCGCTTTAAGCACGTGAACTGATATACCGTCTGGACCGGTAGCCTTGGAGGTGTCCAGAGCACGTAGTAGATTATTTAAACCAGCAAGATCAATTTCGATTTCCGTGATTTCATTGCCACTATTACTTGGAGATGACAGCGGCGAAAGTTCAGTCCTTTTAAGTAAACACCGACTGGAAATATGCAGCAAATGCTTCGGCTTTTTCCAATTCATTCGTTATAATTTTAACTTCGGTTACTAAGTCAGGGATGGCAGTGTCATCTTTTCTGCTGTTCTTGAAATACTTCTAAAATAATTTTCAGTTACGTTTGAAGTCTATGTATAACCTGTCAAAGAGAGAGTGATTTGCCTGTTTCAATTTCAACTTGAGCTGTTTGTTTGAACTTTTGAGCTTTGCCTCACTGACGGGCGTTTTTATTTTAAGAACTTTTCTTTTAGGGCGTTAGCTGCTTTTCTGAGCAGTTTGCGTCCCTCAGAGTTAAACCAAGGTATGTGTCTCTTTCTGAGTCTTAGACACCTCCCAGGTATGTGCGAGACCAGCTCGTTTACCTTGTCACGGAAAATTAGCCAAAATTCATCAATATTACATCCCTGCGAGTCGCATAAAAAAAAGTAGGATAAAAAAAGTTCAGCATTTTGGAAATGGCATCCAAGTTTCCTCTTTCATACATGAACACTTTGCGTGGCTGTTCCTTACATGCAGGTATTATGGAAACGTCTAGCTCTGCAACAACGGCACTACGGTCGCTAATTCCAAGACATACATTTGTACGATAAATGACATTGTTATCGTTGCTTAGTAAAAGATGCAATACAGCGTTAAGCCTTGTTGGCTCGTTCACAAATTGTTCTAAGCTGTAGACACTCATCAGTTCGAAAAAAGTAGAGCAAGTTCCGAGACTATTGTGGTGCTATATTTTCATTATCCCACTTCATGTCGTGTATATCCAAGTCCCCTCCCAGTATTACAGAGTACACTCTAATCCCGGTAACTCGTACTGCAACCCTTACGCAGTTTTAACCCATAAAGTAAGGGCTACAAGGAGAGTTGTTTTGACTTTTTAATGTTTTCCGCGATGTTTAAGGGCTACGGGGTCAATTTGCTCAGAAAATATAGGTTTCGGAGCGCTTTTATAGGTTACATTACCAAAAACTTGAAAGTAACCTTTACACATTAACCTATACACGTCGGCGCACCGTTTTCACGCAATAAAAGCGCTATAGAGAGGGTCGCTTGTTCCCTCTCGAAGCGTCAACAGGAGACGCCATTTTGTCAGTTTCATCTCTCCTTGATGCTTTGTTTTCGTGGTTTATGGGAAGCGTCGGAAGCGTGCTATTATGGCGGCGTGGCGGCTGCACTTTTCGCGCCTAGTGGATTAATGCTGTGTGGTTTGGATACGTTCCCCCGCATCCACGGCCCTCACAAACATGTTCGGCGTTTTGCGTGGCCGATGCAACGAACAGCTGTGCGAATGCAAGCACTCTACAGTAACTGGTCCGTCGAAGATAAAGTGCGAGTATTGCGACCATTGCCCGGGAGTCCACGGGAAACTACTCGAGCTTGGTAAGTGACCTTTGTTCAAACTATACACATGTGCTTGCGCGTAGTATTTGGAATGTCTGCACTTGCAAGCTCTGCTGTGTTGTGGGCTGCGTCCGTATCTGTTACGCGCATAGTTTGTCTGGTAGCCTGTGAGTATACACGTGTCGCACGAGGAGGTGAAGTGGGCGCGCGTTTAAATTTTCGGCTTTGTGATTTTGACGCTGCCGGCGGAGCCCTCTGCACTCGAGCTTGGTAGATACATTGTGTCGATTACGTGTTGCGCGTCCGCTTAGAGATAAGGGTTCTGGGTGTTATATGCCTGCTCGCCGTCCTTTGTGGTTCCTGTTGCTTTTCTAAGCGGAGCCGTCGTTTGCGCCTGCGGTTGTCGGGCGGGTCATGCGCCGTTGGTCCGGATGTGTCATTTTTAGCTTGCGTGAACTACGCGTCAGTGTTTGTGCTCTGTAATTTGGTTTGGGCTGTGTCTTGTAATCGCGCGGTCGTTTGGGGCAAAACGTAGTGACATATAGGCGTGCGCTATATAATCACGTCTCGTACAGGCTCCGTTTCGCGCTGTCGGCTTTTATCGCGATTTTGCACGAACCGCGCCGCAACCATGTTACGAGTGCGGAAACCTCTTGGCCGCTCGGCGCGGTGTGAGGACAACGGAGCAGCCGAAGAATAAAGAAGCACTAACATTATACTAGTCCGCTTTGAAGAGCAATGAGACGGGCACCCATTGCGCACAATTTCAACGAGTTCGCGCAGTACAGCTTCCCGCAGCAGATTTTCATATTAGGTTATTACACTTTAATTTGCAGTTAATTTTGTTTATTTTTATTACAATTATTTTCGTCACCTGTATTAATCCTAGAATAGTAAAGGCGCGACCTGTATAAATATTTGGGCTTGGTGGTGCGTTCTTGCAACACGGAGACCATTAGTAAGACCATATTGACATAACATCAGTTGAATAATACTCTTTTGCAATTGTCTCACGGTATACTGCTTTACACATGTATGTATGTATGTATGTATGTATGTATGTATGTATGTATGTATGTATGTATGTATGTATATATATATATATATATATATATATATATATATATATATATATATATATATATATATATATATATATATATATATATATATATATATATAGCACTTACACTGTTTACATTATTTTTTACGCATTATAGATGCCGCTGCCTTCAGGATAGCCTGCTGTTGCCACCCCCCATATAGTCACTAGCCCGGAGGGAATCCGCATTTTCGCTGGTGGTCCAAATGAAGTGATTCAACCTTGCACTGGCGGTCTGGAACGTGCTCTCATCCTCTGCCTTTTATTGTGCTATATTAAAAGCCTGGAGTACCCTTACACTTTTTCACACATGCTTTTGCTAACGCAGAGACCTGTACTACCATGTGAAATTGTCCCTGCAGATGCTATGTGTAAGCGTTTAAAGTGCTTTTTCACATTGTTGAAGAAAAGGAGCATTGCTTAAAATAAGGCAATTTACAGGGGCAGGTCCCCATATTGTCTTTATGTGGTACATGTAGCTATTATATACTTGAACTTCGAAATGTATCAGTTGCCGTGACATTGTTCTCAAGATGCATACATATATGTTGGAATAGAAGCCACGTTTTGCGAATTCTCAATAAAAAGTGAGACAGATCTCTCTATGTTGACTTTTTCCATGTTAAGAAAGCAGGTACATTTTATGGTATTTTGAAGTGCACAGTACCGTTAGCATAATTTTTATGTTACGTTTCTTTTTCATTGTATTCCAAACGAATCACTGTTTCTTGTTCTCTAGTTTTGTTCTTGGGACTACGTTAGGCCTACATAATACTTACTGTCTATGATTTTCCGAATAAAAATCATTCCGTTGCATCACTTCGAAGTCACCTTGAAGTTTTTTCCAAGCATATCACAATCCATGTGGCGCATTACGCAGCCTATATGCTTAAACTGAAATATTTTATGCGGCACAATTCTAGCAGCATAGAATATCCTTTCACTATTCTCAATATGACAAGATGTGGCTTCTTGACAATATTGTACATGTTTACGGCATTATCTTAACTCAGTCTAGTGCTTCAATCCTGGTGAAACCTGCCGGCACATTAATTGCGTTCTTTGTACCATCTGCCGTTTTTACAAAGGTTGCTGCAAGAATGAAAAAAATCATGTGAGATTTCCTGCTCGAAATTTATTGAAACGGCGCCGATGGCTCGGTCGTTCACTGCCTTAAACATTATAATATACTGCAAAAATGTTGGTTGTGTGTGAAAGACATCACTATATATATATGCCAGCTACGTGGCAGCTTCTACACCATTTAAACACACACGCAATATATATATATATATATATATATATATATATATATATATATATATATACATATATATATATATATATATATATATATATATATATATATATATATATATATATTGCGTGTGTGTTTAAATGGTGCAGAAGCTGCCATGTAGCTGGCATATATATATATATAGCGATGATTTTCACACACAACCAACATTTTTGCAGTATATTATTCCAATGTTTTGGGTGGTGAAAGGCCGGCAAGTAACCTATACAGATAGGTATATAACACGTACAATACTAGGGGTTACACATTCTCCTGTATACTTATAATAACGGTTACACGCATATAAGTTACTTTTTAACCTTTAAAATATAGGTATACTAGGATTTGAAAATGTGCACCTATAGTAAGGGTTACCCGGTTTAGAGTGTATGGCCCTATACGGACACGTAGCATGGATAGCCGCCTATGCCCAATGCCTGAAATTGCCTTATACGTAATTTTACAGCGTAAGCTGTTATGAGATCACAACAAGGGTTTTTGAAGACGACTGGTTTGCGCGAACGCCTTTGACAGTTGGACTTGTCCTACAACGTCTTTTTCATTATTCCCCTTCATTCTCTCTCCCCCATCTTTCTATTCCCCCTTCCCATTCCCCCAGTGTAGGGTAGCCAACCGGACTCCCTTCTGGTTAACCTCCCTGCCTTTCTGTTTTCCCCTTCCTTCCTTCCTACAACAAGGGTCGTTTTTGCGCCGTAGTTGTCTGCCGCCGCCGCCGGTGTCCGTAACCGTTATCGCGCAAATTTGAGAAAAAATAACCAGCGCCGAGTAGTATTTAAACCACGTCCTCGGCGTGGATTCGAACCCACGCCCTCTGCGTGGCAGTCGAGCATTCTACCACTGAGCCACGCCTGTGCTTGAAAAATCGTCGCTAAAAGACCTTAACAGGTATAATGTCTGCCGAGGAATCGCATTAACAAATGTAATGTTACGTGGCAGAATAATAATACGCCACTACACGTCGGGAAAAGTGGATTGAATAACGAGTTCGAGGAATCGTTTGAAAGAACACAGGGCTGTATGGTTTGTAGCTCTGAACCCATTACAGAGGCATCATCACCATCATCATTATAAAACAATCTTCTTCAACATTTCCGTAATCATTATTACGAAGCGCTGCCCTTTGAAGTAGTTGTGTGGTATCGTGACACGCATCACGCGGCAGGCGACGTACGCAGCCCCGCCAGCAACCTGACTTGGCTCTTCGATATACCGGATGGCGCCCCCTCGTAAGGTCCGGGCCGCTGCTGAAGAAGCGAACCGCAGAGCTACGCGCGCGGCTGCAGCAAGGCAACGTTGGGCACAACAGACAGCTGTCCATAGAGAAGCCCAAACCGCAGCTCATGAACCGTCGACGCCGCGCCGAGAGTTCGGTTCGTTCTTGGGAAAACGACGCCAAGATGTGCAGTTATACAGATTTGCACGTTACAATACCACCGTAATTATTGCGTAGTGGGTACTTCCCTACTTGGCGAAAGGATAAGAGTTATGGCGCAGGGGATACCTACCACCTCTACTTGCACTTGTTTCCTCAAGCGTTTAAAATGGCCTCTAGGAAGGTAGCTCATCCAGCTTACGCTGTCACTGCCCTGCGGTTCCGCGCAGGCCTGGCTCTTTTTGTGAGGGATAAGCAAACACGAGGTATACTCCTTTCCCGGCAGGTACAATCTGAGGTCATTAGATGACGCGTTTTGCGCCTTGCTTCCAGGAAGAGTGTGACCACCAAACGTTTGGAGAGACAGCTCAGTGGAGGAGTTACTGGGAATATGTATTTCCGTGCTTGATGAGAGTGATGATGCGTGAAAGAGGCCTGCCACTTCTTTCCACGTTTAACATGATGTCTTCTTTTAGGAAGCTTTAACAGTACAAGGTAAAATGTTTGATGCGTCAGCACGAAAAAAAATTAATTTCAGTACGCACAAGAACTTTCGGGTGGCGCCGCAAACCATGCACATGTGCGAGGCTTTCGAGACTCGTCCAGTAGTACATCCGCACGCAATCACTGAGCCTAAATTATCAGTGTAGATGCCTTAAAGGGGCCCTGCAACACTTTTTGGACATAGCCATAAAACGAGGCCGATCAGTCGTGGTGACTCAGGTGATTATATAAACCAAATGTAATTGTTCTGCATACAGCGGGAAATTGGCAGTTTGACCTTCTTTCTACAAAACACGCCAAGAGGCGAGCACGGAGAACGTTGGAGGAGGGAGGACTACCGCTGATTCGGGGACGCGGTTACCGCTGGCGCCGTGGTCCACCACGACTCTCCCCCCTCCCCCTCCCTCTTTTCCTGTATCTCTGGCGGCATGTTTGCCGTCACTGCAGAAGCGCTGGTACGATCAAAGAAAAAAGAGAAGGGAAATGTTCAAGGTCATGCAGCGCGATGGCGTAGCTTCTTTCCCTCTTTTCAGCTACCTCTGTAGTACTCCCCTCAAGATTGACGCGGTAACTCCGGTAATACCTAATGGATTTGACAAATTTTTGCTGCAGGCGATTCGTGAGGCAATGAGCTCATCAGGTGATGTCACTCGACGATTAGTCAAAAGCGTGGTGCTGGGCCACTTTAAATTTGTTTTTAGAATGCTTCTTGAACTTTAGAGCTCTGCCCTACTGTTTTGTGAATATTTACTGGTAAGGTTTCAGCAGAGCTCACAAGCATACGAACCCATTAAGGATGTCTTTGAAGTCAAGTAAGTCAGGCATCCGAAAATAATGATGCATAGAAAGTGCATACATCGCAATAGTTTCTCGTCGCTTGGTGAAGAAATTCTCAAATGTGTTAGGAACACGCAACTACGCACACTACTGAATCTGCCACCCGTATTTAAATTGTGAAAACACACCATGATTGTCCTATTCATTGCTGCTTCACTCGCTACAATCACTGTCCGCAGTAGCGCTTATGTGAGGTCGGAAGCTATGTGATGCGCACAGTAGCGCAGCAGTGGTCATCGTTAGCAGAATTTCAGCAAATACTCTCCCTAGTCTATTTTTACTTTTGAATAACTGGACTCTCAAAACTATTCATCGCTCGGTGGCAATGTGAGAAAATGACTGGCACTTAGAGAAGTCAGATAAGTTACTCATAGTTATCATATACTTGACGTAATGCTTGTCTGGTTTAAATGCCAGGTTAGCATTAAGTTAATGTGGTACGACATGTAAGTTCAACGCATTATTAGTTTATAGAATTGAGGGACTTACACGTTAAGCACTCGCTTAAAGCCTCTGTAGTGACGTAGACGTAAACGTAATTGCATTTTCTGGACTCTTTCAGTTAAACAAGTCTTTTTAACATAGCTGTCGACAGATTTGGTAGCAAGATGACGTGTACTGTACCACATACGCCATCTGAAAATTCACGACATAGTGATATAGCACGCTGTGACGTGACATGTGTTGCCATGCAACAACGCGTAGGAGCCGCCAGCGGCTTGTGCCAGATACGTAGAGAGTAAAAGCAACGCGACATGGCTTTATTTCGTGGAGGTAAGTATGTACTTGGAGGCGAGCTTCAGCCTTCTTGTCGGGCATACGTGGTGTTCGCGGTGGCGGTGAAGCGCCTAAGGGCACTTCTTTACGCTGAAACCTGCAATCACATTCCATTTGCCAGATGTAGCGAAATGGCACGCCACCAGCCGTCGTTTCGGTAGTCTTCAGAACTGCCGCCAGGTCTTAAAATAAAGCACCCTGCAAGCAGCCTTCCTCAGTACACTACTCTTTTCTCTTATACCTCAAAGTACTGAAGTAAAAAAAAAAAAAGAAAGGTTTCTATTCACAGAATCGCAACACAGGATTACCGGTTCGAGTTAGCTACGATGCCTTTTCGTCGAAGTTCTTCAGCTTACGATCGGAACCTCTTGCATCATGCGTGACTCAACACTGTTTCCGCTTTCTGCGACATCAGTCTGATGACGTCAGGGAAAGGAACATCTGTTCGTACCATTTCCTTTTCGTAGTCCCAATCGCAGCGTGGGGCTTCATTTTGGTCTTCGATTGCCGTCACTCACGGAGCCGTTTTACAGCCTCACAGGGACATGGCTGTGCTTCTAAGTTTTGTTGTCGACGATGCCATGCAAAGAAGCCGACAACTGTGGTGCCATCACATCGTGACGTTTATTGCTTGACAACTGTTTTGTTGTGTGCAGTATAGCGCATTCATTCGCTGTCGTTTGCAGCGCTTAGGCCGTAACTTTAATCGCCGTCTGAAAAATAACTTTTCGCTTGGGAGAGTTAGTACTTGCTGGACGACACGACTCGTGGCGCGAGAAGACGAAAAAGAAGGACTAAAATGGGATAGAGAAGAGAGGAAGACGGCGTCACAACTGTGCGTGATTGATTTCTGGGGTTTTACGTCCCAAAACCAGGCTATGATTATGAGAGACGCCGTAGTGGAGGGCTCCGGAAATTTCGACCACCTGGGGTTCTTTAACATGTACTGACATCGCACAGCACACGGGCCTCAACGTTTCGCCTGCATCAAAATACAGCCGCCGCAGCCGGGATTCGATCCCGCGGCCCTCGGTTCAGCAGCCGAGTACCATAGCCACTAGACCACCGTGGAGGGGTACAACTGTGTGTGCGTGATATGTACGCAACGAGCTTCATGCAGCAAACCGTTGTGGCCGCCGAGGCGGTGTAGTGGTTAGTGGTAATGATGCTCTACTACTATGCGATTTCAGCGCACCCCAAAGAACCCCACGTGGCCGAAATTTTCGGAGCCGTTCACCACTGTGTGCCTCATAATCACGTAGTTGCTGGGGCTCTACATTTTGGCACACAGAACATCAGCAACTCTAAGAAACGCTTGTATGTGTTGCGCCGTCTTTCTTTCTTCTCCGCCTTTCTTTTCGAGTTTTTGCGCTACGATTTTACGTCCTTTACTGTCATTCATCGTGCGAAAGCAGTGGGTGGAGCTGCCTGCTATGTTTTTTTTACCAGTACTATAATAATTTAAGCGCGGCGTTGCGGAACAGGCGGCGTTTTTTTTTTTTTCCTTAATAGAATGATTGACGTTTCACCGGGAAAACCAAAGCGTGTCTCGTTGTACACGTAATAAATGTACGAGCACAACTCTAACTAACCACTGGCTCACATTTACATAACAGAATGGGGTCCTTATGAAAGCGGACCTGCAATAAAGTAGTGTTTTCGCCTCACAATAAGTGACGCACTTTGGAGGGAAGTAAACGACTTTTTTTAATGATACCCACGCACAATTATTACCATGCCATGGTCATTTGCTCATTGCTGTTACCACTTTAAACTAGTTATAGTGAATTCAGCCCGCTTAATGAATTTAATAAAACATTTTTTAATCCTTCATACGTGCTTTTTTGCACTCGCGTATTTGTCATATTGCTTCCCACATTTCAATAAATCGATCAATTAATTCCCCAGTCAATCAATCATCAATCAATCAATTTATCAGTCAATCTTTTTTCGCCTGTTTGGTGGGGTTTCACTCCCGGCATTTGCAAACGCGTACGCGCGCGCGCGCGCGCGCGCGTGTGTGTGTGTATGTGTGTGTGTGTGTGTGTGTTCGAGAAGATGGCCTCTCCTTGCGCACGCGTGTTATGCAGGCAATGTACCCTTTACAGGAGCTTTGCAAGGTAAACCTGGCCGTGAAGGTGGCTCTTGGGAAAATCGCTCCTTTCGAGTGAACGACACTCTTACGGGAAAAGTAGAAGTGGCGTATCGCACGACGCATTGAGCGATATTCAGAAGACGCTACGCGATCCTTCGCAGGATGACGGATGACGCGGTAATGAACTCATTTTTGCCCTTACGTTTCCCCGGTTATCTTCGTATCGCGTCCCTCGCCGCAGTGTCAAGTTCACCGAGCACCACGCCCGCAGACGTGTATGTCACATTACTACTCTCTGACACGACTGACAAGACACGGCTGGAAGTATTAAAGCAAAACGCAACATACATAATTGTGATCGACTTGGTCAGTGCTTTTTTCTCCCTCCGCGCGTAGAATGGCGGGTGAACGGCCTGGTCCTCGACCGGGATCAGTGGGCGCTGTGGCGATGTGACGCCCCTTGTCTCGGGATTCGCAATAGCCCCGTTGAGGATTTGCATAAACGACGAGACCGAGCAAGACGGAGCGGATGAGGCACGCAATCAAGGGGTGTCCCCCGCAGTGTCCTCGTGCGTTTCTTGAACCTGAGCGGCAGCTGCATCGACAACGAAAGCGAGATGGCGCCGACAGTTTTTGCCCGTTCGAAGCCGATCAGCAAAGCGTCGAAGCAGCGATAAACGGGAAAGTGCCACTTAGTTTCCGCTTGCTTTAGCGCTGCCCACCGGATGCAGGCAGCAAGTCTGGTCTTGTCGTTAGCTTCAACGCCGCACAGAGGAAGCCGGCCAGATAGCGAGGCTCTTTCACTTTTCGCAGTTTATTTGTCCTCTTTATTTTTTCCCCCCAGTTCGTACTTATGCAGCGTGAAGCCCACAAAGAAAGAACTGCTTCTAAGTAAGGACTTCAAAAGCGATTATCAACTTCAGCTCGGAGAAGCTGTACTGCTTCTGGTTTATTTGTATTTAAATTCTTGCTAAGGAAAATTCTGGGCCAAGACCTCTATCCTGTCTATAACGATCAGTACTGGAAAGGAGTGGTGAATGAGAAGACTTTATGGTATAGTTGCTAAGAATAACACGATAATGACCTTAAAAAAATGCAATCGACAACGCTCACGTGATAGACGAAGCCTAAGGTTACTAAATGGCATGCCCTTATGCATTGCTCCTAACACAGTCAGTGCGCTCACTGAAGCCTATCTCGGCCTTGCGAATGACCTATACAGCTCGACAATAGCCAGAAGCGTACAGTGGAACGAAGTTTTCAAACGAAGGGAGGAAGTCTTGGGGCTGCATAGTGAACAGGGCGTGAAAACGACGCTACATCAGAGCCCTTGCACATGAATGACTTACTTTTCTCACAGTTTAGGGTGATGGGATATCGACGTGAATAGTAACGGCAACGCTGCAGACAGACTTTTTTTGTTGCCATTTCCCGTCAAATTACTTGGATAAGCAGTCACGATAAACTGTTGTTAAGCAAACAGTTAACGAACGCGGGCCCGTTCTACAAATAGCGTTGATTAAGTGAGCCATTTAATACGCTCGAAGAGTTAAACTCTTTCGTCTATGACGCCTGTAAAAGAAAATATGAACACATTTTCTTTTACTTCGGGCCAGCTTGGTAGGCCTGAGTCTGTACAGTAAAAGTGTCACCCCTCTCAGAGCCTATGACAACAAGGTGGGCTCGAGATAAAATTAACGCCATAAGCTCTTATGACCGTTGAACAGACCATTCCTTAACGGCGTCCCAGTAAGTCGATAGTAGCCAGTGTTTTCTCGCAATGGTGGTATAACCTAGAGCGCTCTGCACTCATATTTTTGGGAAAGTTTGGTGGCACTGCGGCAATATGTGTCTTTGTCCGCCTAGGAATCCCGAATTCCCCTCTAGTGCGTTTTTAGAACATCCGTCTATTCAGCGCCTGTTGAACGAATTGTCAGCTACTCTTTCTCAGTTTCAAACAGAGGGAGATGGAGGGGGGGTGTTAGAGGCTGGTGTCAAGAACCGCGAAAATTCCCCGTTGTCTTAGCGGGGCCCTGCAACCCTTTTGAAACAAAGGAGGAAAATGGTGCCGATCAGCCGTGGACGATCCTGTGAACGTATAGCCGAGTACTGTTCCGCTGCACGCACCAGGGAATTCGCAGCTTGGTTCCCAACACAGCTGAAAAGCACCACTCCATCAAATGATGTAACTGGGGGCACCGACCCAATCGCCTGAGGCAGAAGCAGCATTGGCTGCTGATTTAATGTCATGGAAAGATCATCGGCTCTGCTTTATTTGTTCGTTTTGAATTCAACAAATAAAGGAAATGCGCGAGTCTCTCTCTCAAAAAAAAAAAAAGCAATGAAATAAAGTCGAGTGACCTAGTCGGTGCCTGCCTCCAGTGAGGTCATTTGTCGAAGAAAGAGCGGGCGCTTTCCGCCTGTGCTTGAAACCAAATTGTGAGTTCCTTGGGGCGTGCAGTGCAATAATATTTGGCTCACGTGTTTATAAGACTCTCCATGAGTAATTTGCACGGTTTTATTTGTTAAGAAGTCTTACGAAGCCGCCTTAAGACAAAGTCTTTTAAAACAATTTAAAAGTGCGATATGCCAGCGACCAGAGATACTGCTCTGCTTCAGCACCTTATCTTGCTTTCGGAGTTTTTATTCCTTTTTCTTTTTTTTTTTTTGCATCGTCGTATTTCAAGCGCTGTCACACAAAATTTGTTGTCATATTTCGTTTCGTGTGTCACTATTAGCGCACCATTCATTGTTTGCGTCATTAGTAAGACAATGTATAACGTTATTTTAGGAGTTGCAATAGTGTTGTGTCTGAAGTGTGTTAGTAGACGGCAAACGGCGAATGCTCATTCGCAATGACCGCTCACGAACTCATTTCAAACTGCTCTCTCACGCAGGCGATTTCATCGAGTGTCTTCGCGGCGATCTTACAAAGCTTCGGTCCGCTCTCCGTTGCGTCAGCCAGCGGGCCGTGTTAAATATATCCAGACAGACAGACAGACAGACAGACAGACAGACAGACAGACAAGAACGTCTTTTTAACGAAGGAGAAGTGTGCTCTCATCAATTTTTCAGTGTTTATTTTTCTTGGTCCTCGATTAACATAGGCTGTAATCCGACAGATCCCGCGCATTGTGGGAGCGGCGTCACGTGAAGCAGTCAGTGAGGAACTGGTCTATGCCGAACTGTTTCGCATTCAGCCGAGTGTTACGATTAGGATCCATGTCTTTGTGCAAATTGAACAGTTGTGTGCTATGCGTGGCTTTACCGGGCACATTGACAGCACTGCGACGACGTAAGGATAGATCACCGTGCGGCACTCACGTGAAGGGATGTGTGGTTTGGTGCAGAGAAATGTACGCTACGACGCGCTTATGTGCATATCATAAGCGTCGTTTGTTGGAGTATTTTTGACGAGGTCTAGCAAAACTGGCCTAAACCATGCTGAGTGATAGTGGTACATACGTACTGTTTCTTACATCACTATAAGAGCGGTTAACACAAACCACAACAGCAATTGATATTAGACAAGCACCACCGTCACAACTGCTGATGCAACAACAGGAAAAGCCGCTGTGGACGAGTAGTGGCGTGCTTGCTTGGGACCTCGCTGGCCCGGAAACGATTCCTACCTGTAGCGGTCTGCTTGATACGCCTAAATTTCAATAGCACGTTACAACAAACGGCGTCTTTTTAACTAAGGAGAGGTGTGCTCTCACCAATTTTTCAGTGTTTATTTTTCTTGGTCCTCGATTTACCTAGGCTGTAATTCTAACATTCAGTCACCTGTGGCGCATAGCCGCATTGATTGATTTGTGGGGTTTTAACGCCCCAAAACCCGCTCCGATTATGAGAGACGCCGTAGTGGAGGTCTCCGGAAATTTCGACCACCTGGGGTTCTTTAACGTGCACTGACATCGCACAGCACACGGGCCTCAACATTTCGCCTCCATGGAAATGCAGCCGCCGCAGCCGGGATTCGATCCTGCGACCTTGGGATCGGCAGCCGAGTACCATAACCACTAGACCACCGTGGCGGGGCGCATAGCCGCATTCCCGGCGGCAAGTACTGCGAACATGAGCCACATGCGATAGTATCATCGCTAATCGTATCGCGCATGACAAGTATATTAAGTTAGTGATGCCAAAATGAACGAATCATGTTCGCATATGTTAACGCCCTACCATGCCAGTTGTGGTGTGCAAAAATCGAACTAGAAGACCAGGGGCCGAATTCACAAAACTTCTCTTTCGTAAGTGCGTTTTGCCATTGGTCAGTCGGCTTCTGTAATGATATGTCCAGCATCGGGACTGCCTGAAATTTTCTCTTACGAGCATTTTTGTCGTAAGTTGCTTTTGTGAATACGGGCCCAGGAGAGCATCGAAACGTAGGCGACAAGATAGATATGGTAATAAAAGCTGCTGAAGTTCGCTAAAAAAAGTCACAGTTTCGCCGCAAGGGCGAAGCAATGAATGCGATAGCAAGAAACTGTAATGCTATACGAAGTGAGGCTCGCAGCTTCAGGAGCAATATTAATTGTAGCAAACATGCACTTGCTAAGTGAGCGTCTCTCGTGGGCAGCGCGTGCTGGTACGATGGGCTTTGTACGTTCTGTGTCACAAATCTGCACATACAAAGCTAGGGGAGGCGGCTAAATGAACAAACAGAAGATGAGCGCGATCTATCAAGTGAAGCACGCACGAAACGAACGCACAGATATACACCGAACGAGCGCGAATAAGCTGTCACAATGGATACTCTTAGTTTGAACAGCGCTCCTGTTGCAAAGGCGGCCGAAGCAGCGAAGGAAACTAGCGTGCTTCAAGTGTCGAGCTGTGACACTTGATAGTTCGCGCTCATCTTCTGTCTGTTCGTTTAGCGGCGTCCCTTGAGCTCGACTGACTTTCGTACGCTCCCGTAACATCAGCGCGGACATCACGGTGAAAGCTTGAAACATCCCTCTTCCTCTCACCACGAGACAACCGCGCGAGCAGACAGCGGAAGGGCAAGGTTCTTTCTGCGCAAATATTATACCTGGGGGGTGATCGGAGATCGGCTGTTCGCTCGAGAACGCTTTCCGAACACTGACGTCAAAAAGTGGGTGGTCCGCGATAGCTTTGAGCAATGCTTTGAGAATGGGAGGAGCGCGGCCGGCGCGGCCAATGGGGAAGCGGCGCGCTCCTCGGATGATGACGTACTCGTTTGTCGTCTGCTTCTGAAAGCCAAAATGTTTCTCCCGAGAAATTAAGAAAGCTGCTCCTTTTAAAAACGGTGCTTTCTTCTTCTCAGACGTAAACACGCTCTTAAGCATCAATATCTTTCTCTGAAGGTTCGCTAAGCGGTGTCGCGGGCGCAAAAAGCAAGAAGCGTGCGCGTAAGTGGCGTCATATCTAAATTTCGTGTCGTCGTCTGCTGCTGCCATGTCCTCGCACAAAAACGTGCATCTCGGCCCGCGGGTGCTCAGAGGCAGAGGGAGCTCCTTCTCGCATTTTTGGAGGTGCACCCGAACTGTGAAAGCCCGACAAACTCTTCACTACCGACAGCGCGCTGGAAAATTCCAGTAGCAAAGAACATCAACACGCGCAGCTCTTTTCTCTCCGTCGAAATTCCACGGGCTCTTCGGCACCCGATTTCCGATCTCCTGACCATTCCCTCGCCTGGAGCGTGGGACACCGTTCACCGCGACTCAAGCCTGGAGAAACAACTCCACGGCTATCAGACGAGCAGAGGAGGTGGCGGCGAGGATTTTTTTTTTCCTAAAATAAAGTTGTTCTCTCTCTCGGGGTCAAGTTCGGCGCACAGCCAACGTACTGTTCGCTTCGACAGGTGAAATTGACGCCGGAATTCACTTCCTGTCAAATCCCCAAATACATCGCGAACCTCCAGCTGCTCCGCGTCCTATTTCAGCGACGACAATGCGAGGACTCAGCGCCCAAGTGGACCGCCATTTCCCTCTGTGACGCAACATTGCGCAGCCACAGCCGCCGTTTCAATCCAAGCGGAGCCGCTGCCGCGGCCGCTGTTCGCAAAGTGTTCGTAAATCGTTCGTAAACCGTTCGCTGAGCGATCGGCCTCGGGCATCGTTCTCCTCATAGCAGACGACACGCTCGGTTTGAAAATGATTGACAGGGAATTGACAGGCCAAGTTCCGTTGCCTAAGAAATTCAGCAGCAGCCAATGCGTGTGTAACTCACCGTCTCCGCATAAAAATACACTTCTGGTCTTGTCGTTCATTGTGCCTCATTGCACGCATGCTTTCTGATTGTGTGGCTTGAAACCACTCAGTCAGAAAAGTTAGAAAGCAGGCTCTAATTAAATTTCGTGTCGTCCTTGTGCCATACTATGCATAAATAGATAAAAAATCTGAGCTTATACAATATTAGAAAGTTGAAGTGGGATAGCAGGGCATATTAGAGGCCGCTTCTTATAGTTTCCAAGCGCGTACATACCCTAGAAGGCGCTGGTTTAGTTAACCAGCGGAACACTCTGCCATCGCTCAGATCTCTCGGCATTGTTGGGGATACCTGGATGCTCTTGAGCAATTTTTCCAGACGAACTACAGTGAAAAAGGATCCCCGCTTCTTAGAGCAGACTCTTCACGAGTGCAACTGCCTGATCGTTAGCAGAGCGGAAACTGGGACACCAAGAAAAAAAAAAAGACGTAGGACTTCTCTCTATAGGCAGATTCCGAAGTGCGGGAGCATCTTCGAAACTGACAAAGGACAAAAAGAAAAGATGGAAGAAGGAGTGAGAGTGTTCTTTTTCAAAGTACGCTGAGATGCACACCTATACAGTTGAACATCACATATTCACTAGAGTGCGTAAGTTCTTTTGTGCTCATGCACAGCTAACGTAGTTATCAGCGTTAGTGTTTCGTGCAAGCATTTCGCGCAAAGCCACGGTGAAATCACGGTTGCTTGATGCTCTAAGCATCGGTATGTCATGTTTATCGGGGAGCTAGGGACAAGCTGCACTTGAGAACCATATAACTGCGAAGCCATGTTATTTTACGGGCAGTAGCGCATGATGGAGACGGTGGAATAAATCAAAGAAAATTTAACTCCAATATGTTGAGGCATAAACCAGAGACGGCTGCTTTGGGTGTAGAAGCGGCTTAGAAAGTTCTGGGTAGTTGTTACAATTCAGCGTACATCAGACCGCACGTCTAGTCGTGCCCTCCTTTACGCGTCATGTATTCCGACACTAAGGCCCTGAATACTGAGATACGCCAGTATAGCTCCAGACGAGCAGTCTTATAAAGACTGCAATACGCATATACTATTTTATTATAAGCATATATGTGCTTTGAAACCTGTTCTCAGGCATCTGTACTTTTTTGGCTGTGACGTAACGCGACAGATTCTACCAGCGCCGCATAGTCTGAGTAACTATTTCGAGGCATACTGTTACTTTTGGCGGTTTAACCGAAAGGGGCCTGCGGCATTATGAATCCTTTATGAGATGAACATTGCAGGGAGCGCGGTGTGGCACTGAGACTGCAAGTTCCAAAGAGACTGCTACCGAGGGAACAGAGACGCGCCGTCATTACGGAGTTTGCAGAAATATCAGTGGGGCTAGAGACCGTCTCCGCCTGCGAGAGCGTCTGCTGAAGTGGTAGAGCGGTTACCGAGGCGTTATTGCCGGATTTAGCGCTTATGGCAGTTTCCCTGGGTACATAGATAAAAGAAGTGTTGAGTGACCCATGACCTGGCAGTGCTCATTAATCCGTTCCGAAGACGGTAGGGCATTTTGTTTTTTTTTTTGGAGGAACACCGACCTAGAAAAACAAAGGATGACTACGTGCTTTCAACGCTTTCGCCGAAGTCCACCGCTTAGGCGTCAAACGGATTACTTCAGTGTGCTGTGTTGTGCCTTTGTTCCTTTGTCTTTTTGTGGTTTGTAGTAGACGCGTTTCACCCTTTCCGGAGACGGAGCCGACGTTTTATGTTACCTTCACAGCTTGGGGGGCAGAATTCTACGACTGCGGCTCGACACCTGATTGAACTGAAGGTATATCTCGTGTTTTCCTAGCAATCTGTAGAGAGCTCATGTGACATTTCATAAGGAGATCTTCTGAGAACTTTAGAGAGATACGCTGCCAGCAAAATGTAAATAAACATACTTTGTTGTTTTCGCTTTTTCCTTCGAAATACTCTTCAACCACGCCTAAGGGGCATGGGAGGGGCAGCAGCGGGGCCGGTACACGAACTTGAGCGCTGACAAGAAATGGCTGCGGTGCACAGACCCTTTGGCGAGTTCCCACAATACATAGATCGCGGTATAACTGTATTACGAATGTTAACACTGCCAATGGAGGCATCTATTTAACGTGTCCATACATTGTTCTATTTACAACGTATGCTGACATGTGAAAAACGTTTGCCGCTCTTGGTCCCTTTTGGCACATATGGTCTATATCTACTGCAGAAAGACAAGCAGTTTGGAAAGCAACAACCAAGCTGCCGCGATATTCTCATACTAAGGAGAGGGTGTGGTAATTATTGTCTCGTTTTTTTTCTCCTACTTTGCTGCATGAGGATCATACAAGCCGCTTAGAAACTTGACAAGATTCATGGCGCTGTAGCTTATCAGAGCGAGCTTGTCTGTGCTATGGTGAAGGAAGGCTCATTGTGGCTGCATAGTTGGAACACAATGTCTAGATACGAAGAGACATTGATGCTTTTTTCAATACCCGCACTTCTCGGTTTAAACGAGACACGCTTAGTACAAAAGAGTTTCAAAGCAGACGAACGAAATTACAAATGTCCATTATTGTAAGAAGGCCGGGCGAAAGTAAGTACGAAATTTACAGGACGAATGCTATTCTTTGCCTTCGTACATCTTTCGGGTTTGTTTCCTTTCTCCAGATTAGATCAACATCTCACCCAATACCTCGCTTTGATAATGAGGACGACATATGTCAGTGTTTCTGTTAAGTGGTGTGTGTGTGTGGGAGGGGGGGGGGTGAATGTGTGTGTGCTCCCGCCTATGTAGACGTGCGCATGAACCCTCGGACGGTACCCTATACAAGTCGGCGAAACACTGTAGCTTTTCATTCGCACGCTGTTTTTTTTCTTCTCATAGGCCAGCAGTCTTCGCGAATAACAACTTGAACAATTTGACGTCTGCTCGGATGAACAGTTCTAGCGCAGGAAACAGGTTCTCGATTTAGAGGCGTGGACTGGTATCGCTGCGGCGATGCCCCAGTTCGCATTTACACAGGCGCAGTAGAAGCGGCAGACGTCTTCTGCACGTCTGCCAAGGTTTTCCTGCCAGAGGGTAATTCGCCGGTTATACTGCAGCAGACCATGTTGTGACACGGCCTTTCTCATACAGATGCAACCCTCAGATTTGATAGGCATCATATGTTTACCAGGGAACGTCAGGGGTGCAGGCACAGGTTAAGGGTGGAGAGATAGATAGATAGATAGATAGATAGATAGATAGATAGATAGATAGATAGATAGATAGATAGATAGATAGATAGGTTCAGGTCGCAAAGGCAGCACGGGAGCGTGCAAAAATGTCTGCGAGACTGACGCATTTTGCTGTGCTTTTTATCTATCCTGCATCGAAGCCCAGCCATATCGATGCCATCGCAAGAAAGCGATACAAGCGGAAGCAGGCCGGTGGCGATCGAAGGAGCGCTTGGGATGGCGCCGATGTGGAGGATCCGAGGAGAGGACAGCGTCGGTCGACGAGGCCTGTCGATGAACGGCGTGACCTACATCGTGCGCTCGTCTGACAGGGGCGTCACTCTAATGAGCGTTTAATGAGGGCGGCGAGGCCGTAATAGTGCTTTCGTAGTCAATTCCTTTGTGTTCGCCGTCCCCTCTTTTTACGGCACGCAGTTATGACGTGATCGCCGTAACTAACTTGCGCAAAGTTTTCCGGGAAGGAAAACTGCGACTCCGCGTGACGTGTAATAGACCTCCGAGCGAAAGTTGAAGTCGACGCACTGTGCCTCATCTTTAGTTTGTATTGCGTTAGAGCTACTTGGTAGACACAACGGGAGCAGGTAGTGCAAGAATAATACGTCCCCAGATGTCCATAAATGCTGGGGCGAATTTATGGGCGAGGATCCCACGCAGTTAATGGCGAGGTGCGGTAGGAATTGCGCCACTGCGCAGTGCTCTCCTGAAGTGAAGCCATCAGCCCGCATGGCTAAACTAAACATTTGCTATTCGACTGCGTTGAAGCTGCTAACGTGCACGACAGCTTAGAACATTATTAGTAGGGCTCAGTGCAAGATAAACCAATACATTCTTGCGGTCCTTGCAGGGAGGAACATCATACCCAGACTACATCGTTAAACCTGTGTACAAAACTCGATGTTTTGGAAGGCCGCGATTCATGTAATGACAACCGAACAACAAAGAAATAAAAAGACAGACGCGAAAAAAGCGTGCTCTACTTACTGTGCACGTTGTTAATAAAGGCCATTCTCGGAAATCCTCCACCAGAACAACAAAACGGTCTGTACATAAATATAGGTGAGAGTAGATACACATGTGGAAGGAGTGCTGAGTTACTGTAGAGAGGCTCGTACAGTAGGGCATTTTTCTGTAACTTGTGAAGGGAAACTAAAACTTTGTATCTTCACCACCATCAGCTATGTGGCCAAGCATTTATTGCGACCAGTAATCGGTGCGCGCATCGTGTGCGCTACGGCACTGCAAGAATTTGCAGGTTTGGCGAGCGTGCAACTTCAACTGGAATGGTGAACAATGCGCAAGACAAGCGTAGCACAGCCCTGTGCAAAGTAGTGCGCCTGTAAAACCGGCAGATAGTGAACCAAGTAGCCAGGAAACACCTTATATTAAGGTACGGCCAGGGCATTATGGCTCTCTCGGTGGTGCGGCCGGGAGCTCAAGGCATTTACTTTGGAAGGAAGAAGGACATCACTGAAAGCGAGCAAGGAAAAGAAAGGGATATCATGTGGTACGTCACCCTCCATCCCTAAAATGATGCCCTTATGAGTTTTAAAAAGACGTGTCGGAGAGACAAGGGAAAGCTGTGCAGATGTAGTGAGGAATGATACTACGCTCGCAAAGAACAGTTCGTAAAAAAAAAAAGAAAAAGAAAATAGCGGTTATTTCGAAGTGCAGACGACAAGTCGAGCTTTTCGATACGTCAGCATGATATAACAAGAATTAATAATTTATTGCAACAATGAAACTTTTCATAGCATTTCTTATTTTGATTACAGAGGCACTATAAAAGGATTAGCAGAACTGACATTTGGGTACGTTCGTAAGGTTCAATGATGGTACTTAGAAGCACACACAAAAAAAGGACAGTTACACAAGAAGGGTAAAAGATGACGGGTTTTAAAGAGAAAAAAAAAAAACTTTAGTTTGAACCTTCAAGTGAGTGCTCGACCTGTCTGGTTCACCTTTCCTTACATGTTTGTCTTTTTTTATGCTTTTTGCTGCCTTCATGACACCACATTAGGCAGCGCCTAGGCTCTTCGTTATACACCGTCATCGGATATTCACTAAAACGCGTATTATTTCCATTATCCGCAAAGTAGTACGCTGAATTAACGTTCATTTGATTACTGCCCCAGATTCCGCTCTATTTGAAAGACCCTTTGGGTGGGCGTGTTGGTATTGATACATGACGAAAATGGTAGCGCACTAAAGAAGACTCGGACGACGAAAGCGAAGGTATAGGACGGCGCAATTTCGTTCGCTTTTTGTTTTCTGCGGAATATGTTGCAGTGTACGTGAAAAAGTAAAACCTTTTGTACAGGGCAACGTGGTTGTTACGATCATTTCGCTGCGGCATTACACAAAGACTGCAGCAGCAAGATAGGATATTTGGAAAGGTCGTATAATGGTGGGAACTGACTTTGACTGGTTGGGGTTACTTAGTGAGCATTATGCATATCTCTGTGCGCGAATGCCTTTACATTGCATTTCTAATGCAGTGAATCGGGGCGACCTGTAACTCATCCCCCGTGCTGTTGCGTTCTGGGGAAGAGCGGGGCCCAGCCAGTAAGTCGGCATGGGCGGTATCCAGTTGGTACTGCTTTAAATAGAAGCTGTCCTTGTAGTTGGTCGGGATCTTTCGCGGCATACTGCGTCCTCCGGCACATCCAGGCTGGGGTGGTGCGTGTCGCCAAGCGGGAAATACGGCAAAAATTTTCGCATTCACCTGTGCGGGAACTTTCGTGGATGCCGATCTAGGTCAGAATTATAGGTAACAGTGGAGCATAATGCTCCACTGATGCATAGAAATGCAAGAGAGCCACACGGCGTCGGTACTGAACGCGTCGTTCTCATCGCGACCGCTTTCGAGGATTTCCTTGGCTCGGACTTTGGTAACGGCCGCAGATCACCGCACGCCATCAAATCGGGTTCTGTAAACGGCTTGTCGTAATCTTGAGAGGATGTTGGGGTTCGTTAGATGTCCACTTTCGTAGGGTCGCAATGGTGAGTAAATTTTTCGAGATGCAGGCACAAGTGTCATGTAGCAAGATTTTGTGCAGAATTTCAGCGAAAACTTCGGTCTGTGCACTGACTCCGCTTTAAAAAAAAAAAGTTGTCATTTATCCATACTGCAGTCAATATGCTGGCCCATGCAGGAGAGGCAATACGATGACAAACTAACGACGACATAAAGGCAATGCAATTGAGAAAAAAGAAAGTGTAAACTGTACATGAAAATGATGCAGCCTATAGCCAGGTTGCAGAAAACTGGATGTATTGCTATCGCACAGCACACGGGCCTCAACATTTCGCCTCCATCGAAATGCAGCCGCCGCGGCCGGGATAGGATGTATTGCTTGGCACAGTAGAAGAGATGACACTTTGGTGAAAACTCTGCGCCAGCAACAGTAGGGAATTAGAACGTAAGTTTGTTTTGTTAACAGCACATACTTGTCGAATTTTCGCGGCATCCGCTTCTAAAACACGCCACGTGATACAAAGAACACAGTCAGCTTACAAAGCCTGAAAATTACGACCGTAACTCGTCATTTAGTAGTTTAACTTCGATTAATAATTCATGTCGTATCAAATCAACGTAATAGCATATTTTTCTTGTGCATGTCGTCGTTCAAACGAAGCAGCAATGAATGCGTGGCGTATCACCAGAACTTAAAGCTTTTCCTTGGCCGTTCTGCGCGGCAGATGAACTCGGGGTCCCAGGATCTTTGCCGAGCTCTCCATGACGAAGGCTACGAAATACAAAAGCCTCACGTGGCTGCAGTCGGTTATTTCGAAGCTAGCTCTCGCCGAAGCCCATTTATAGGCTCCTTTAACGCAGCACTGCGCGCGTTCGCGCCAACGAAAACCAGCAGGCCGCAAGCAATTATTCGAGGTATGCAGAAAAAAAAAAAAAAGAGTTGTTTTCGGGACGCCTCTGAAAGCACATGGGAGGTTCACTGAACGGAAAGACGCCTGAGCTGTTGACCTGCGGCACAATAACAAAGCGCGACCTCAGAATTCAGCCTGTTAAAAACGCGGACCGCCTTTCAGTGACATTGTTAACCGAGGCACCAATTCAACGTCGTCATTGTGCGCTGCGCCGCGTTCGCTACAATGTAAATCCCGGTGCACGCGTCGGTGATTATCGCGATTATATATTGCGCAGTGCAAATGGGCTGACGAGCCCGCCTGCTTTCTTCGTGTTACTAGTTAAGCTCGTGCGTTCGCCGCGATGGTTCAGAAACAATGGCGCTGAGAGTACGCGCGTAGTGATTACGCGGGCCATTCTTCTCGCAACAGTTAACGCAATCAACTTCGCGATCTGCGGCGTTGTATATTTAGTACTTGGCCTTTACGTATTTCTTACCGGAAACAATGGCAAGTAACACAATGCTGCGCTGCGAACTTTGTGCCACTGACCCTCTTTACGACTCTCGCAACTTACACATCGATTGAGCTTCCGCGCGTAACGCCAGCTAATAAAATTTGAATAATGAGACCGGCTGCGCGAACATCACAGAAAAGGTTTTGCGACAGTAACCCCGAATATTTATTGCAGTCAGCGACACTGGGGACTCTTTGTTGCTGTCGTAATAACGGGTCACGCTAAAACAACGCTCTATCGGCTTGTTTGACCCCTGACTCTCGGAAAAGGTGCTTGACCCACCGCGAGTGTACTGTGACATAATCGGACCGGTGGCGCGCGAAATGTGCGCTGATGACACGCGCAGCTTCGGTTCTAGCTGATTGATTGATTGATTTCTGGGGATTTACGTCCCGAAACAGCTCTGGTTATGAGAGACGCCGTAGTGGAGGTTTCCGGAAATTTCGACCACCTGGGGTTCTTTAGCGTGCACTGACATCGTACAAGTACACGGGCCTCAACATTTCGCCTCCATCGAAATGCAGCCGCCCGGTTCTAGCTGTTTTCTCGGCGGTATCTTTTCGTTGCGGCTACGTTTGGACTGATTCAGTGCATTAAGCGATGGAATGCTCAACTTCTCTGTCCAGCAGGCACCGCGCAGAATTAAACTTGCATTGGAGGTTCAGAAGAGCGCGCAACATGGAATGGAATGTCATCGGGTCATAGGCAAGATCTCAGTGTGCCGTACTACGAAGGGTGGACTGAATTATAAGTACCATACCACACTGAAATGGGATATCGTAAGACGACCGAATGGGCCATCTCGAAGCTCCATTAATAAGGAGGTTGGCGTTTATTCCTTTATGAACGCGCACGAAAATGACATCTGGTTTTGTTATACGTCTTTTATTTCGCACCAAAAGGCGTCCAAGATGTGCCGTAGTACACTGGACCTCGGAGTAAACTAGGGTTCCTTTATGGAGCGGTTGAGGAATGAGGTCGCGAGGTGCTGTACAGAACGCGTGGCGCGGATAAAGGCTCCCTGCGCGTTCACGCGATGTGAATGCCAAGTGCCTGATTTCAGTCGCCGCGTTGTGCGCGACGCGCACTCTTGCATTGGCGCCAGCGAAAGTTTAAACCTACATTGCGCCAGTTTCACTTCGTACCGTGTACGTATTGCTTTGCAGGTTGTACCGATAAAGCGCGGCTCACTCTGCCTGCAACTTGAGACTGCGGATCGTATACCTAAGCAACCGCACCTCTCGACCGCGGAGTACGGTGGTAATGGCGCATGTTTTCGAAATGTCGTGCACACGTGCATCGACTTTCTCTCGTCGAAGTGCTCGGCATAAGCGCTCACGCAAACGCTCAAACCAGAGGCGGGCGCCACGCGAGCGCGCAGTTTCGCTGAATGAAACATTCACAAACGGTGGGAGAAGGCGTGCGGTGTATTGTTGTTCTCTTATACTCCACATGCCTTCCGCGATACATTTGTTGCTGTGCGTGACAAAGGAGCGCGCTGCGTTGAAGTTTGGATATGGCATTTCAAAATAGGCTGACACTTCCGCTTTGTTTTTGACAGCGCAAAACTGTTGTGCGACATACTTCGTCGCTCGGGCCGCTTGTTGAAGCCCGGACGTCGAAAATGTTAAATGCGAAGCATTTCTTGGCGGACTTGAGCATCTATCTATCTATCTATCTATCTATCTATCTATCTATCTATCTATCTATCTATCTATCTATCTATCTATCTATCTATCTATCTATCTATCTATCTATCTATCTATCTACTTCTCACTGCTCTCCCGGTCGTCTCGTATACCTGGCATACACCAAAGTTTGGGTGGTGGTGGTGGCGGGATATCAATGTATGACGAACATAAGTAATTTGTCCTTGCATATCTAACGTGACGTACTCGTCATGTACGTCACGATTAACGATACCGCAATCACGTGTTGCTCATACCCTTAGTGCTCGGCCCGTGGTATTCGGGTATGGGCCACAGGTGCTTGAAGTTTACGCAGCCCATGCCAACCTCGGGCCAACTGAAATAGACATTTCACATATCATTACAACGCACTTAAAAACAACAAAGGCATACCGTCTGTCGATCGTAGCATGGGATATTGTGATGTAGACATGAATACACAGATACACAAGAACGCGCTGTAATCTCCGAAGGCAACCTACCAAGCTGTAGGCGGGTATCGAACGCGGGCCACCGCGGCTCCTCCCAATAAACATATATATGTGCCAGTAGATGTGATGATGGTGCTTGTGCAAAGGCACTTGCGCTTGTGATATAAGCACTCTCATAGCAATGTAACAGCACTCAGCGTGATTTTGTGCAACTTAGCTCAATCCGTTAGGAATAGATCAACGAACGGCGCTGATGATACGCGCATCCCCACGCCGTAGCGTGTATTACTCCGATAAAACAGACGTCTGTGTTGTACGCTAACGTCAATGTCAACGTTCCGTGATGCCAGCTGCAATGCAGTCACCACGGTGCTGTCGAGTTGCCTGGTTAGCCCCTCTAGTAAGACACGCTGTTGGGCTAGTAGGCTCATTGCAATTTGAAAAAAAAAAAAAAAAACACCAGCCAAAACGGGCGCACACAGGGAAATGAAGAATACAGGGCAGAGGCTGGACTACCAACTGTTTATACGACAGAAAAAGCCTCTAATTTATACAGGGCACAAAATCACATGGCCTTCGCGCTATCGCCATCACCACAACCAAACATCATGACAGAAAAAAATAATAAAAATTGCAATAGGCACACGTAGATAATTAGCGGCCATGAGGCAGCACATAGAGGGTACTCTCCCCCTCCGACCGTGAAGCAGGCGCGAGAGCTAGCCAACGGGAAAGAGTAGGACAAAATCGAGTGGAGTGGTGAATTGCAGGATCGGACGCATCCGAATGACATTGAAAAAAAAAAAAATAGAGGCGGCGCTGCCCTGGCGTCAGACTTCAAAAATGTGACGTAACGGCCTCTCCTACGATGCCTACCTCTCTCAAGGTCCGACGCTGCCAGGCAATTTCGAGCGATTGCACAGGAGATTACACTCTCGCTGTGGAGTGCCTCAAGCAGCCAAACTCGGAACAGTCGACAACACCACCTGCTGTCTTTGCGGCATTTTCGATTGCCACCAAAACTCAGCCGAGCAGAAGCCACCCTGCTTTATCGTTTGTGGTTAGGAGTGGCTTTTACTAACTCTTATTCCTTTATGATCGGAATGGCCGACAGCCCTCTTTGTGACACCTGTCTTCGTGAAGAGACGCTACAACACATCATATGCGACTGTCCTCGCTATGACTTACAGAGGCAATCACTGTCGTCCGCTCTCGCTCACCTTGACCTGCGACGGATGTCGGTTGATGCCATTTTGGAATGTCGACCGCACAAGACATCACAATTGAAGGTGACAAAGGCGCTGCTGCAGTTCTTATAGACGACAGACTTGCACAAGCGACTGTAACAGCGATGTGTGATGTCGTGTGCCATGCCTTCCACCATGGCGCGCCCACATATCAAACCTCTTTTATGCAGCCGTTGCAGCGTTTTCGGCGCGTGCTGGCCTCGCACCCGGGATGCCTGGGCTCGACTCCCAGCCGACCAATCTTAAGATAGTTTTTGCAGCTCGGTTTACTTCGATTCTCTCACCCAATTTTATTCTTTGCAGTGCCGCCGCCATTTTTTCGCCTAGGAGCAACACTTCCAACGGTTTCTTTTTTTTTTTACGAAACGAATTCTGTTGTCCTGCCTGCGTGTCCGTTATAATAACGCGGCGTTAATATAACGCACACATAGGCATTACTCAAGGCTGTCATGAGTCCCGTAAGACGTGATTGGGTCAAGTTGGCTATGTGGCCACTTGTCTCCGCAACCTTTGGGGAAAAAAAAAATGCAATAGTCAGCATACATATAAATGTAAGCAAACAATGAACACTTTCCATCACACTTTAATTGCTTCACATGTCTGACCCAAGTTAGAGAAAAAAGCCTGCCCCAGATATTCTATGTGGAGCTTAACAAGTAAAATATGAAGATAAAGGCTAGGAAGCCAGTGTTATCAGTGGAATGGATTGATTATATTAGGGGAAAGGTGCGAATTACCTTAGCACACCGTGGATTGCACGTGAAATAAACAACTCCAGGTGACCAAATTTCGGGCGCCCTCCACAACGACATGCCTCTAAACTGTTTCATTCCCTTTCCCCCACCCCCACGGATGCTGAGCCGTGCTCCTTAGATGAACTGCATAAAATGGCGTCCTTTCCTTAACCGAACCACAATCTTATGTGAGGGGACGGCGCTAACCAATTGTATCGCAACTGCAGCGCAACTGTGAAATTAGTTTTAAAGTGGACACATGATCGCCGGCAAGCTTATTTCGCATGTCAATCTACCGAAAGCTGCGGGGAGCTGAAAGCTAAAGCGAATGAATTCGGCACTGCTGGCGTATAACGGCGGCACTATAACATGTTTTGGAACATGCACACGTAAGGCTTGTGAGTAATTTGCTACTGTCAAGTTTTTTCTTCATTTTTTTTTTTGGTGAAGAACGGACGGCAGGCCATACTCAGAGTAGAAGCAAGTGAAGCTCTGGGCTTTGTCCAGCGTAGGGTATGTGCCGTGGACAAGATTTCAAGTGGCACACTTCTAAAAAAATTCAGGCATGTCTTCCGAGGCCTGGGTTGCTTGCAGCAGTCATATAGCATGATCCCCAAACCTAGGGCGGTGCCAGTCGTGAAACCAATGCGACGAGTTCCGGTGGCACTAGTGGAACCCCTTAAGAAGGAGCTTGAAAGAATGGTACGTGCCGGCGTAATTGTCCAAGTGAACGATCCTACCGACTGGGCCAGCCCTTTCGTTCTGGCAAAGAAAGATGGTGTGCTAAGGTTGCGCACGGATGCCAGAGCCATTAACAAATGCATAAAACGGCAGCATTTCCCGCTTCCCAGGCGCGAAGATTTGGAAGGCCGTTCAACGAACGCTGCCTACATCAGCTGTCTTGACGCGAACTCTGGTTATCACGAGATGCCACTTGATGAGCAGACTTCCAGGACTTGCACTTTTTCTCCACCATTCAGAAGATACCGCATTCTCCGTCTACACTTTGGCATGTTTTCTGCACCGGAGGTACAAGGTCTGTTAGAAAAGTATCCGACCTTTTTTTTTTTCTTTTGCGAATACGTGATGGATATGGAAGAAGCGCGCTTGCATCAGCCGACCTTGAACCTTCGTGCGCATGCGCGAATTTTTTTCCCGCTTGCCGATTGCGTCAGTCGCTGGGACGCAGCGTTTGAGTGAGGTGGTGCACAGTGCTCTCGTCGGTTTTTTGTTGCAAGGAGAATGACGGAGCGACTGGAGCAGCGCTACTGCATCAAATTTTGCCAGAAACTTGGCGAGAGGCAAGTGGAAACCATTCGGAAGATTCAGATGGCTTTCGGTGACGATGCTATGAGCAGCACACAGATTCAGGAATGGTACAACCGGTTTAAAGCCGGTTGCACATCGGCGGAGAGCGAGCCACGCTCCGCTCGGCCATCAACACTGCCGAAATGACCAAATCATTGCCGAAGTGAACGCTTTGGTGATGCGGGACCGTCGTGTGACTATCCGAGAAATTGCGGAAGAGGTGAGAATCAGCACTTATTCTGCACATTCCATAATGACCGAAGATTTGGTCATGAAGAGAGTTGCGGTGAAATTCGTGCCGAAGCTGCTCACGGCGGAGCAAAAGCAAGTTCGTGTTGAAGTCTCACAGGACATGTTGGATTGCATAAACAGTGTCTCCCGGCTTCACGGACACCATAATCTCTGGTGACGAGTTTTGGGTGTACGGGTACGACCCGGAACCCAAATCCCAGTCGTCACAGTGGAAGAATTCCACGTCACCAAGACCAAAGAAGGCCCGCCAAGTGCGCAGCAACGTCAAAGTCATGCTGACTGCTTTCTTTCGACTCCCGCGCTTGTGGTACACCACGAGTACGCACCACAGGGTCAAACAATCACCAAAGAGTACTACAGGGATGTCCTCCGTCGCCTACGTGGTGCTGTGCGGCGCAAGAGACCGGAGTTGTGGTCAACAGGAAATTGGCGCATTCATCACGACAATTCTCCTGTACATTCCTCACACCTGATTCAGACTTTTTTGGCGAAAAACCAGACCCCTGTAGTTCTACAGCCTCCTTACTCTCCTGATATGGCCCCCTACGACTTCTGGCTGTTTCCCAAAATCAAGAGGCCACTGAAAAAAAGGAGTGCGATTTCGGACAAGAGAGGACATTATGGCTGCAACGACACATGAGCCATTCCGAAAGAGGCCTTCTGGGAATGCTTTCAACAATGGCAGCACCGCTGGGAGAAGTGTGTGGCTTCCCAAGAAGACTACCTCGAGTGTTAAGTTTGCAGCGCTCCAGTTGCTGTCAGTTCTTTTTTTTTCTTCGGCCAAAGGTCGGATACTTTTCTAACAGACCTTGTATTTCATCAAAGCACGAGTCAAATATTTGACGGCCTTCCGGGCGTTCTGGTATTGATGATATTTTAGTATGGGACTCCACCAAGTAAGAACACGACGCGCGGTTGGTAGCAGTGCTGAAAGCTGCCGAAATGGCAGGCTTCACGTCTAACCAGCAAAAGTGCTAATTTGGGTTAAAGGGAGTCTAATTTATTGGTGATGTCAGACGCCGAATGAGAGTGACAAGCCTAGTGACAATGCCAGCACCAACGTCTAAGAACGACGTCCAGCAGATGCTGGGGGTGCTTAACTATAGAAAAATTCGTGCCGCGATTGTCCGAGCGAACAACGCTTTTACGTGAGCTTACCAAACCTCGCTCAGAGTTCCGATCGACAGAAAAACACGCGCAGGAGTGGAAAAGGGGCTCTCAATCCTCGATCCGCAGAGAGAAACCAAGATAAGTTGTGACGATTCGAAGGATGGTGTCGGTGCAGCGTGATTGGAAGGCTACAATGGTGAATGGCTACCGGTAGCTTATGCATCTCGTGTCGTAACGTCTGCCGAGAAGAACTACGCACAAAATAAAAAAGAGACACTGATGTCTTGGCGGTAAAAGCTTTCACGAATTCGTGTACGGAAGGAAGCTTGTGTTGATTGAAAAGGAACACAAGCCGCTGGTAGCGATCGCGCGGACGGAAATCGCTGACGTGCCCCCGTGAGTGCAAAGATTCTTTCTGTGATTGCTAAAATACGACTTTGTTTTGCAGTACATCCCTGGGAAGCCATAGAGTTTCCTACAAAATACTAAGGGAACTCTGGCGCTGCAATCGTTCAGATGCGATGGGAATGATGGGTATTATATGGATTTGTCTTTTCTTTGTGCTTGCGGCTTCAAACGTTCTGGCGGATTTGTTTATTGCTGTTTTGTAGCTCTAGTGACGCAAGGGACATTACTACACTTTTCCGTACTTGACGAAGGCAGCGGCTCTAGTGCGCGCTTTACCGCTAGAGAGCATCAGACTGACGCATTTACTAACGTCGTTTGCGATGGTGGGGTGCCATGCAGTCATTTCCGTCTTGTATTCGCTGATGGCTGCATGTATTATTTGCAGTGGTGTTTGACCTATCCTTATTTCTGCCGCGTGTCGCGAATCTTAGCGATGCGGTACTACTCTTTTTTTTTTCTTATTTTGTATAAGATGCGACAGAAACTGTAAGTGTGGGGCTGCTTTCACGGCTAACAAACATTTCCTGTGACAAGGCTGTTCGTATATCTTGTACTACAGCATTTCAATTGCGCTATCTGATTAATTCAACGCCGACCAAACGCGCCAGGAGGGTGCACAGTTATCGTGCCTAGCAGACACCGACTGGACGATAGGCAGACACATCCACAGACTACGCTCAAAAAGTTAGCTCAGATCAAGGCTCAGGCGCAGTTTCCGACACAGTTTAACGGCACGGCTGTTTGATCACGTTTTTGCACAAAACCAACCACCAAACGCTGGGCGATACTGCGCTGACGCGATGGCCTCGCGCAGTGGCTTGACCCATATAGTTTCTAAAAATGGAGCGGAGCACTTGCCCTGCACTTAAAGAAGCGAGCGAAAGCCCGTTTGTCATATTTCGGAGATGCACCTTCCTTTTACATACCAGAAATCATTAGCACGTCACTTACAAGAGCAAAAATATTTATTTTTAGTATGGACCCGATTATATCTGGGACTGAAACCTTTATGGACGCTGCTAAGCCTGTGCACACGTAGAGAAGGCAACAATGCCATTATCGAACAATATTGCCAAATTTCTGAGAGTTTGGTATTTTTATAACCGCGAAAAAGCGACGGGCGCCTGTGCACGCATAGTACATAATTATTGCAAACTCTTCCGTTTTAGTGCAATATTTCGCCGTATACGACTCATTTTTCAATGTCGCAAAGCCGTATGAAGCCAGAAGAAGGAAGGCTAGGATGTCATACACCCATCATTCCCATGCTGGCTGAACCGCCTCGTTAGAAACTCCCATAGTTACTAACGCCGCATTTCCGTCTACTATTTTGTAGGAAACTCTATGTCAGGAGCAGCTAGTTCTGGCTGACAAGTTGTGGCGGTCGAGCGGCGGATCAGGGCGAAGACAAGGTCGGCACAGCACTTGACGTGTTGTGCCGACATGGCCACCGTCCGAAGCACAGCGGAAACTACAGCTGGAAACTTCTCGAGACTGCTATCTTCAGACTGTTGTGGCGGACTTAGCCAGCGGGCAGCCGGTGACTTTTCGTCGTTAATGGAATAGTACTGAAGGGCGCGAAAGTTGTGATTCCGAGGAGCCGTGCGACGAAGCATGCTGGAAAGGGTTCGTGCTGGTCACCTCGAGCTGCAATAGTGTAAGGCTCGAAGGCTCATTTTCTGGCCTGGTTTGAACGACGACATCGCTGCTCTTATCGAAAGCCGCGCAATGTGCTGGAGATACACGAGTACAGACAGGCACAAGAACCACATCTAATGCAACCAGTTCCAAAACATACTTGGTATGGGTCGGAGCGGATATCTTTTATTAAGCAGGAAAGTCGCACATGGGGGCCTATATGATGCCTTTTCCAATTTTCCAGAGGTTCACGAGCTGTGACAACCGCGGAAAGCACGATCTCAGCCCTGAGCGCCATGTTCGCCGGTATGGTGTACCAGTCGAAGTCTGCACGGATAACGGGCCCCAGTTTTCAAGCCACGAATTTCCGCGGGAAAATACGATTTCATTCACGTCGCCTCGAGCCCCCGTTATCCACAGTCGAACGGCTCGGCCGAAAAGAGCGTGCAGATCGTAAGGCGGATCCTGAAAAAGACCCAGGAGACAAGTGAGGACTTCTGGCTTATCGCTCAACGCCACTACAAGATGGACTTTCGCCGGGTGAGCTTCTCCAGAGCAGGCGACTCAGTTCCAACCTGCCCGACTTCGGCAGGGTGCCCCGTACCAAGGTGCACGCAAACACCGCCAGACTATAGGCTTCTTTGGGTGTACTGCACAATGGCACAACGGTGCGGCTTCAGGATGCTGCAGGTTGGTCACACAAGGTGAAGGTGGTTGCTGAAACTGCTCCACGATCCTACGTGGTACAAGCTCAAGACAACCTTGTGCTGTGGCGAAACGGCCGATTAAGACGGCAGAGAAGTGATAGTGATGATGACGATAGCGAAAGCACGACGGGTCCTAACACCGATATAGCGCAGCCGGTCTCAACTCTGCAGAAGCTTCTGAAACAACTTGATTGATTTGTGGGGTTTAACGTCCCAAAACCAGCTCTGATTATGAGAGACGCCGTAGTGGAGGTCTCCGGAAATTTCGACCACCTGGAGTTCTTTAACGTGCACTGACATCGCACAGCACACGGGCCTCAACATTTCGCCTCCATCGAAATGCAGCCGCCGCGGCCGGGATTCGATCCCGCGAACTTCGGATCAGCAGCCGAGTGCCATAACCACTAGACCACCGTGGCGGGGCACTCTGAAGCAACTTGTCACAAAACGCCGAGGGCTCAACGATACCGGCAAGCGGCTGCGGTTCTTCGCCGAACATCCCATGGTCGCCAGCGGTTGAGATCAACGCGTGACACCCGGCCCAATGAAGTGCCATAACCTGTGACGAGTGTGTACTGTGTAGATTTTTTTTTTTTTGGCTCCCGAGGAAGGATGTATCGGACACGTGTAGTGATTGTCAGCACAGATGCGCATCATGGATGCGCAGTGTATACATCGCGCGTGCTCGTGCCTTTATAAGCTATACCCTCAATAAACGTCGCTCGCATTCTTGCACTGATCATGCTGCTGTAAGCGTCGTCCCACCTGCATGCTGCACCAACCTACTGTAAGTCCTCTTCTGCGTGGGAAACACGGACGCTTGTGAACAATTCACTCGTCCTAGTGCTCTGTGTTCGCACTATATAGCTGTCCTCTACTTCATTTGCTCCCGCTCCTCCTTTCCTCTATCTTATCTGTTATTCCACTATCCCCTTCCCCAGCTGTAGCATAGCCGACAGAGCACGTGCTTGGTTCACCTCCCTGCCTTCCCCAGCGTAGAGTAGCAGGCCAGAGCAAATTACAGCTCTGGCCGACCTCTCTGCCTTTCTGTAAATAAACATCTCTCTCTCTCTCTCTCTGTCCCTACTTTTCGCCATCACTTATCTCTCTCTCCTGCCTGCTGTATTTATAAATAAATAAATAAACAAATAAATAAATCCCGCTTTAGTGGACACACTTGGTGAGATAATTATTTTTATGAATGGTGCAGCGCATCGGCGAAGGAGCCCCAATCGCCATATCGAGGAATGAGGCGTCCCTGAACGCGAACGCAACCATCGAAGAAAATGAACACGGCTTGAGAAATACGTGTTGGCAGGACGTTGCGACAGACAACACGTGCGTCAATTCAGACTTACTACGAAAATTGCATTGTATGTTGCGTATTTGGCTTGGCAAAATTTTGCTTATGCTATGTGGGCGCTGTTCTTAGTCACGGAAATAGAGCTATTGGGTAGTATTATTTGCGAAGGCTATCGTGGTAACAAAGCCCTATTGACAAACTCCCTTGTATGAGGTTCGCTGAACTGATTCGATGCGTCCTTCACGGAAGAAGAGACACCTACCGCGCACTCGCAGACCGCGGCAGGCGATGCCCATCGCCTGCCGCGGTCCCGCTCTTAAGGAAACGAGTCCCGCAAACAAGTCCCGCTCTTAGGAAACGGGTCTTAAGGAAACAAGTCCCGCTCTGAAGGAAACGAGTAGCTCCCTTTTCTATCGTAGCTGTACTAATGCACGATCGTCCAAATGTATCCCCTTTGATCTATTGAAAAGACGTGTGTAGTAATATCTGGTAGTACAGCGCCATATGTTTCGTTTCCTACGTTATTCGACAAATGCGCTGTTACAGTCTGCTTAAGTAAACATACTCAACATGCCGCGATGTCGGGCTTTTCAAAAGCCAATATGGTAATTGCGCCACCGAAAGCGAAGCATGACAACTTCAAAAGCAACATCTGGCGAATTTGACCGGACGCTGGACATACACTAAACATGCTAGTCACACTGCTCCCTTCGTCCAAGAAAGAGGCGGTGAATTTTCTATATGCAATACGAGGGTGCATTACGACATTTTCGCTTTTTTTTCCTTCTTTATCTGATTCTTCCATTTTAAGCAGCGTCCAATTTTACATCCCCATATTTCGCTACGGTTATACTGTGCTCTGGGAATCGATCTGTACGAAGGTCACGACGTCTTCCTTATTCCCGTTTGGAATCGCGATACACCCGCGCAAAATAAAAGAAAGGAAACATTTCTTCTTCATTTCCTTAAAATGCAAGAGCCGTCAGTGCGGAGAGAAGGGGCATGCAAGAGCTTCCCCTAAATGCTGAGGAAATGTAGCATATATATGAAACTAGGAAGCATGATTTTCTTCGATTCACATATTTCCGTCCCGTATAGGAGCGTTCGTAACCTCTCCGCGTGCTTCATGCTGTACGTAATGTTAATTTTCCTAGTATATTATTTCACAACCGCTGGTGGCGTCTAGACACTCTTATGGCCAAATTCATCTATAAAATACGTTGTGCAACAGTCCATTCGCTCCACTTCCGCATTTCAACGCAAACAAGACCGAGCAAAGAGAGATTGTTTCTATAGCCTTAATAAGTTATAACAGCCGCGAAAAAAAGAAAAAAGAAAGAAAGAAGTGGTTTCTTTATCGGAAAGCACATTATAACTTAACATCAGCAAAAACGAAGATTACTGAAAAATGCTGCATCTGTCTATGCTGGAAAACGATCATTAATATTAGCAACTTCGACGATCGGTTAGCCGTAACTTGCCTCTGAAATATAGGGATCGTGCTGCACCGCAAGCAATATCAGCAATCATCGAACAACCTCAACACGAAGGCTCCAATTTCATATACATGCTGCAAAAACAAACAAACAAACAAACAAACAAACAAACAAACAAACAAACAAACAAACAAACAAACAAACAAACAAACAAACAAACAAAGTGAAATAATATGAATCAGTCTAGACACTCGGGTACCACGAGCTTCGGGCAAGAAATTTCCAGCGCCGATTCGCGTTGTACGCACGCACGGGAAATGTACGCGTGCCGTGCGCGCATTTGCGTCTCTTATTCCTCAGAATTCCACTGAATGGCCCGGAGGAAAGCGAGAACTTGATTGCGCGTTTGGCAACAACGCGCCCAGAGCCCGTCTTGAATGGGCACGTCGGCGTCCCTTTTGCTGCATTTGCTACGTTACGCCATGCGTGTTGACGTCCGGAAGAGTGCATAAATATACAAGGGGCTGCCGAATACGAAGAGTATGTGCACTCGAGCTTTTCCCCACAGAGGAATGAATATCAAAGCCTAAGAGGGAACGAACTGCAGCGCAGTTGTCGCAAGGAAAGCAGGGAATAAAAGATGAAACAAGCTCGCGAGAGTTTCCATATCTGCAGAGCGTATAACATTTCGCTCGCTGTGCCAACCTGAAGATACGCCTCCCTCTAGAGAAACGCAGAGGTGATTACGGGGGAAGTTAGTTTCGCTTCCATGCTCACGTCTGTCCAGGGCTGTTAAAAAAGGGAACACTCGCTGTGCTTGCTTGCCGCTCCTAAAAGCCGGTGCGTGCGGCTATAAGTTGGCGTCCCATCATGCTTTCGAAATGGAAATTTCCCATCGCTTCACACTGACTCTAGGAAAGTTGCTCAAGACGGTTCTGAAGATGTTTCATACTGACTGGTAGGATGTGCTGTATCAAGGAGAAAATGAAGGTAATGATTAAAAAATGTGCTCTACAAAGTTTGCGCAATGATTTTATGGCTTACGTGAATTTTTAATGACAACCACTACTCAGCGTTCAGTTGGCCGCGGTATAGTGGCGATGCTTGCTTGGCCGCGACTAAAGGCGAGTTACTGCCGAGCATCGTAGCGAATGTCTACGCGTATTCCTCGGCAGAGACATTCACGGCGACTGACTGGAGTCCGGATACGTTTTATATCTTTACTACTTGCTACTTCGAAGTAATCGCTGCCAACTTTGTATTAAGCAGCGTTACTGAATTTATACAAGAAGCAATACCTCTGTTGAAGGCAAGAGAGCTCGCAGCAGCAGGCGTGTAATGTACGTGGCGCTGTCCGCTCAGCGAGTAACATTAACGCCTAGAAGTAGTATTTGAAGAAGTCGGAATAAAAAAAATTGACGGAGAATATCTCCACAACATGACGTCTGCAGACGGCGACGAACTACAAAGGATGCTGGATGACTTAAACGAAGGGAGTATTTAGGTAGGGCTTAAAAAGAATAGAAAAAAGACAAAGATACTAATCAATCAATCAATCAATCAATCAATCAATCAATCAATCAATCAATCAATCAATCATCATCATCATCAGCCTGTTTAGGTCCACTGCAGGACGAAGGCCTCTCCCAACGATTTCCAATCCACCCTATCCTGAGTGAGTTGGTTCCACTTTATGCCCGCAAACTTTTTAATTTCATCGCTCCATCTAACCTTTTGCCTACCTCTGTTGCGTTTTCCCTCTCTTGGTATCCATTCCGTCGCTCTTACTGTCCACCTAGCCCCGCCACGGTGGTCTAGTGGCTAAGGTACTCGGCTGCTGATCCGAGGGTCGCGGGATCGAATCCCGGCCGCGGCGGCTGCATTTCGATGGAGGCGAAATGTTGAGGCCCGTGTGCTGTGCGATGTCAGTGCACGTTAAAGAACCCCAGGTGGTCGAAATTTCCGGAGCCCTCCACTACGGCGTCTCTCATAATCAGAACTGGTTTTGGGACGTAAAACCCCACAAAACAACAACAACAACAACAACTGTCCACCTATTATCCTTCCTCCTCATGACATGTCCTGCCCAGGTCCACTTCTTTCTTTTAATTGATAAGATAATATCGGCTACTCCTGTCTGTTCTCTGATCCATTCCGCTCGTTTTTTATCTCTTAGTGTTACCCCTATCATTTTTTCTTTCCATTGAACGTTGCGTGCTCCTTAGTTTCATCTCTAGTTTTTTCGTTATTCTCCATGTTTCTGCACCGTACGTTAGTACTGGGAGAATGCAGTGATTGAATACTTTTCGCTTTAGTGAGAGCGGTAAGTTTCCAGTCATGATTTCGTAATTCCTCCCCGAATGCGCTCCATCCCATCCTTATTCTACGGAGAATTTCTTTTTCCTGGGTAACGAAAGGGAAGGGGTCAAGGGCTCGTTCTTTTATTTGTTAGAAACAACTTAATGAGCAAACAGACAATAAAGCCTAGGAAAGCATAGGGGAAGTTACTTGTGGTATTGTAATTGTGGAGAAAGTAGAAAGGATATAAAGTGGACGAAAAGACAAACCTTGCCTTCGGTGGGAACCGAACCCACGACCTTCGGATCCGGAGGTCGTGGTGCTATTAAAGAAAAAAAAATGTTTACGTTACCAAGCGACATTATAAGGCCCGCCGTAGCAGGGGACTCCGGTTTAATTTTAACTTCCCGGTTTTGTATTAGCGCGCACCTCTACCTAAGTTCACGGGTGTTCTTGAATTTCGATCAGATCGAAATTCAGCAGCTGTGGCAGGGAATCGAACCCGCGCCCACGTGTTTACCAGCGCGACGTTCCAGCCGCAGGGCGGCCCAGGGCCGTACTGTATGGGCTGAGTGGTTCATAATCAGATGGTAGTGTGGGCAAGCACGATCCGAGAATATCTTTCTAAGGACTAAATTCGAAAGAGATATCGAATAACGGAACGGGAAAAACGGAGTAATGCACGAACAAAAAGGCAAATCAACGCAGCTGCATACATGCTGTTGTAACGGAAGCATACATAGCGCGCGCTGCTAAGAAAGCGTAGCTAAAGAAAAGCCCGCCGGGGAAAAGGGCAACGAGCAGCAAGTCTCACGAGGAGTGACAGTGATGAGGCCATTTGTAGCGCGTGTTACGACAGCTCCTCGTGACAGCGCTTTTAATGGCCGCGTCGGCGGCTAAGCTGAGCGCTCCCCTCTTCTTGCTGCACCAACAGAAACCTGCCTCCGAGGCCAAGCTGGTTCGAAGCGGTGTTTCCCCCGCTGAACGGTGGATGTGACGGGACGAAGGGAGTGCGTCAAGAATCGCGCTTGAGAGAGGGAGGCTTCCTCGTGTGGCCCCTCTCGTTCCATTCATGCCCGTTAATTACGTGCGGTGGAGCGCGTCATGCCCACGTAGTGTCGGGTCGCTTCGCGCATAATAAAGGGCCAAGAACAAACTGTTTGCCGAAAGGTGTCCGACTCTCAAGGATATTTAAGTACGGGAAAGAGGCGGCAGCGCGAAACGTTTATTCCGCACGCGCTGCAGCGCGGGTGAAAATAAGAAAAAGAGCGAAGATGTTTATTAAATAAATGGAAGAGAGGTCGACTCTTCTAGCCAGCTGTTTTGCGCCAAGATAAAAGGAAAGAGCGATAAAGGGCGCGATGTGTGGTCACAATGTGTACGGATGGCGGGGATACATCAGTCAACCAGCACAGCAGGCAAGGCGTGAGCCAAGCTTTATGGTAACCAGGGGTTTATCCATAATTCCAATTTTAGAGGCGGGGGGGGGGGGGGGGTGTTGGTTGCTACTCATGGTGGTACTGGAACTCGGAGTGTGTGGTATATGGGTTTATTGACTAGCTGGAAAACTTTTATTCTTTTGGGGGTGGGAGGGGGGTGTGGAGTGGGGTGGAGATCCATCTGTGTGTGTCTGTGGGGGGGGGGGGGGGGTGTTTGGAGAACGTTGAACGGGTGTTGTATAAATCCCTGGTGGTAACGCAATACACAAACTGCTCTGCAACTGCATTTACAGTACAATCAGAGTTTGAGAAGTACGTACTCGATGTCGTCGATTGTTGACAGGGCTAGATATAGCGAAGACAAAGCCAGAGAGGTAAATCAGAGCTTTCTGGCTCTGTGAACGAAAAAGAAAGAGGGTGACAGAATCAACGCTGCGCACAGGGAAACGATGCATAGCACAACTTGTGGTTGATGTCAGTCGCGTCGCTTTATCCAACGCGATCCTAACACACACACACACACACACACACACACACACACACACACACACACACACACACACACACACACACACACACACACACACACACACAAACAGGAATAAGATTGGTTTTGTCATTGATACACTTAACCATTGTCTTCTAATTTCCCGTCAAGTGGCAGTGATGACACTTCTGACCATTATTACGGTTTCTCCTTCTCTGCATCGTATACACACAGACATATTCTGGGTAACGCAGGATAGCGGCTTGACCTTGAGGATAACTACAGTATGCATGGCATAGGGCGCCATTCTCGCTGTCCTGCATGTTCCTGCCCTTCATTTCTCTCAGGCAGAGTGCGTGAGCTGCCCTACTCTGTTACGCCAGAGACGAGGACTGCGTCGCGATCCTACGAAAGAGGATACATGTCCGTCTTAAGAATTTCAGGCCTGGAGCCATAAATAATAGCTACCAACGGTACGGGACACTCAATCTTCATGTTGCAGCCTGCCAAAAGGTGCCACGCGAGCAAGGGATAAAAGAACTGCCACTTTTATCACGCTGATCTTGATAGTTAAAAGAAGGAAAAGAAAGGAAGGTGCCGATTTTTTATGTTATTTTTTTTTCTCTTGTGAGGCCTGTAAACTAGGTTGACACACTGCTCCTGGTACGGTATTCCTGAAGCAAACATAAATCCAGCGAATGGGATGAGTATGGGTAGTTCGGCCCGGCCTTCCTCTCTCTTTTCTCCTGGTCCTGTCACCTTTCACAATGACGTAAACGGTGTCCCGCCGACAAGACGCCTCTCCCAAGCCATTCTAAAGATGAAGCACCGTATCTGCGACTGGAAAAGTTAGATGGCTTCGCGCATCGCCTTCGGAGGAGACGCACGAGCCATGTCTCGGGTTTTTACAAAGACGAAGTGCACAGAGTCACCGCTTTGTGCGACAGTGCGGCGCGAAATGGCGCGGGAGCGAACGCAACGTGCTTGTATACCACCGGATCCCATATATAATGGTCTCGTCTCTGCGCTCCTTTGCTTCGGTTCGGAGGATATGGTAGGTAAGGATGGTTCATTTTTTAGTTCAACCGGCAACAGTTACTCTTCATGTTTCATTCTAAGATTAAGCAACGGCTTTACAAAAAGTTCGCCGCAACTGACTCCTCAGAGTGGGCGTGTTCTGATATACGCATAATGGCGGCTACAGCAGTGGTACTGTTGAAATATTGTACACAAGAACAGGTGACTGCAAGGGAGCCATGAAAGATGATGAATAGTCCTGAGATGTGCACAACTCAAAGTTAGGCATTTTACTGAACACGCTCTTAATTCGTGAGTGAACCTGCTAACAATTCCAATCAGCTTCTTAGCAATCTGAGCACATGGTGTTGCTTTAGCTTTCGCCTGAAGCACAGCCATTAAGCAAGAGCAGAGATGTAAATTTGCACTTCAGCCAGCACGGTTCACTGTTATATTAAATGCGAAGCATTTCTTAGCGAACTCCGGCGACTTTGAGCGCATCTATCTATCTATCTATCTATCTATCTATCTATCTATCTATCTATCTATCTATCTATCTATCTATCTATCTATCTATCTATCTATCTATCTATCTATCTATCTATCTATCCGCCTACGACTTTGTGCTCTCCTGGCCGTTTCGTTAATGGGATGTATACGAAAATTGGTATGCCATAATATGACTGCATGGCGAGCATAAATGCCAGGTCACAACATAAAAATCATGACATGCATGTCATGAGTGGCATGATTTACATGCCACGGCCTTGGTGCTATGCTGGCCGTTTCGTTAATGGGACATATACGAAAATTAGTATGCCACAACATGACTGCATGACGAACATAATGACGGGTCATAACATGAAATTCATGACTGCATGTCATGATCGGCATGATTTACATGCCACGGTCTTGGTGCTCTCCTGGCCGTTTCGTTAATGGGATATACACTAAAACTGGTATGCCACAACATGACTGCATAACGTACATAAGTGACAGGTAATAACATGAAAATTATGACATGCATGTTATGAGCGGCATGATCTACATGCCACGATCTTGGTGCTCTTGCGGCCGTGTCGTTAACTTGATATACACCAAAATTGGTGCGGCGAGACAACAATGTATGAGGACCATTGGTTACACGTTCTAAGAACATGAAAATCGTGACATGCATGTCATGAGCGGCATGATTTACATTCCACGCGTTTCGTTAATGTGATGTATACCAAAATGGTTATGGCACAACACGACTGCACGACGAACGTAAATAACAGGTCATAGCATTAGAATCATGACATACGTGTCATGGTTTACATGCCAAAATCTTTTTGCTCTTGCGGCCGTTTCGTTAACTTCATATCTACCGAAATCTGTATAGCGAGACAACAATGCAGATTGATTTTACGTTCCTGATGCGTGCTTCGCATTTCCTTGATTCCCACGGCACGTGGGATCTGCCATTTCTTTACTTTTTTTTTTGATGGTAGGAAAACCAGCCTCTTCATTTAAGTGCAGACGTTTTCTACGCCGCGTTACCCGTGAAGCCGAATCGTCAAGCCGAGTCAAGCCGAATCGGTCAGCACACACGCACTCACCATCGCGTATACACTCTGGTAAGAGTCACTTTTTGGCCACGGTTGAGTGGCAGTGCCTGCAGAATTGTCAGTCAAAGGTGTCTGGATCGTACTGCAGGCTTTTTTTTTTTTTTTTTTTTACCGCGTAAGCTGCTATGAGATCACAACGAGGGCCGTTTTTGCGCCGTAGTTGTCCGCCGCCGCCGTGGCAGACTTGCTTCTCGCACTGCAGCCGGTGCAGTGCTTCAATAGAAGAAAAACATCGGCATTGCGACGCCGCGCTGTTATTAAACCCACGCAAAGCAAAAATATTGGACCTGACACAAGCATCGAAGGCAGGCGCTGTCACGGCAGTTCTCCGTAATGGCGGTCACCGCTCACAAACGGCCCGGAAGTGACGTCTGTGAAAACTATGCATAGTTCTTGCTAGTATGATCTGATTTTGAGCTGCGTTCATAGTAAAGTAGATCCGTCGTTCAGTTGTTGAAATCAGACTTGAACATGCCTTTGTGCGAGAATATTTATCTCCCTCCTGATATATCGAAGACCGAGCGGGTATCGCGCCTTACCATAGTCAAACTGCTTCTGCCCTTAATCGCACGCGTCTAAAACTCCATATCCAGATCGTGACATGACACATTCGTCAATAAATTTCCGCCCCATGATGTAGGTGTCCTGACGGATGAGTCGCAGCGGCTTTATATAACGTACACGGAGGAAGGAGAAACTGAGGAGAGGCCGTGATGTCAATTTTTGTGAATCTAGCGTTGAGCCTTCGAGATCGGCAATGCACCGGCTCTCAGCCATGTTAACGGTGCGCGGCGCATGCGCAGTGCAGTATCCTAAACCAACGCTCCGCTTCTCGCAGCAAATCGTTGCGAGCGGCGAGTGAATACGATCAACATATGCGCGTGTGCAAGATACCTGAACGCGTCAAAGGCCACCATCATACCATGAATTTTCAGCTTCGAGGAAGCGAACTTCATACGGTACGACCCGGAAATTTAGGCGCACGCGACCCTTATCTGTGGCGATCACCCCACGCCGGAGTGCCAAGCGTGCGGCGACCGCCGGCACCACTTCACAGACCCCTCGGGATGAGCTTCTGCGTGTGCTACAGTGTGGACATCTGGCAAATAATGGCGGACGGCGGTGCTTTGTCGCGCTGTCTTCTTCTTGAAGCCAGCTTCTCCCAAGTCTGTCGTTGCTGGTCGGCACCAGCCGACGGTCGTGCTACCGGGAACGCGCCGGCGAGTACGTCTCGCTACGTTTTAAGACGCGCGACCCCCCTCGGGGAAATTCGCTCCATGAGGACTACGCCACCACGCTTTGTGCTCTCTTGACGAAAGTACTGCGAGGAGCGAGCATCGTAATCGTAAACGAAATAGATAAGGGGTGCTTATAACACACACAAGCGCAATTCGTAGCTGCAAAGAACACATACGTGTAACACGAAAGCATATGCTTTAATGTCTCTCCGTTCGATGTCACGAGCAGGAACACTGCACAACTGTCACTGACCTGCCAGGCGTTCATCGTACAAATTACATGACAGTGGTTTCATTCAGTGATGATGCTTTGGCATGACATTCGCTGAACACTGCAAACATTCTTCACTCGCCGCACAGTCCGTCGATGCTCGCTCGTGCGACGCTCTCTAGCTCAGATCTGCTGGCTGCAACAACCAGCGGGATAACGCTGCGCATTTTTGAATGCGGCACGAAGACTGCATACTGTCGAACACTTGCAGTTCGCCTCGACACGGCACGGTACGTGACCCACAAAACCACAATAGCTACTAAAGCGTCACTTCATCCCAATGGCTGCTAAATGACCCCAATGGCTGCTAAAGCGTCACTTTATCCACACTTCGCTGCCAGCGCCCGGGCTGGGCAGGCCCTCTCCTGAGTTTCCTTCCTCCGTGTAACGTATACATTCTAAGGCTTGCATGGCACTTGGCGGTGCGGTATTATCTAGTCAGTGATGGATTTCTTGCATTTTTGCCTGCGTTATTCCTACTTCTCAGATAAAAGTGAGGTGCAGCGCTCATAACGCTCCTGTAATAAAAATAATACTGAGTAAAAGTTAGACACGAGGTGTTAAAGAAACCAGTTAGCGTGCCTATCGCAGTTTATGGGCGTGTACAGGATAGCATGTGGAAGATTCATCACCTCTGTCCTTCATTCTCTCTGTTCTTCCACGACTTCATCCGGTATCTGATATTTGTTCTCGCGCGAGTGGCGCGACTTTGGAAAAGAAAATTGATCCTAATGACCTTAAGTTAAGCCTGAGTACATGTATATTGAGAGCACTGGCCCATGTTTTGCAGTTTGTTTTCGGAAATAAAATTTTTCTGCATCTGATATTTCTGCATCTGATTTTCTTATGGGACAGCTGTAACAGCAAACAAAACAACATGCGTAACTCGTGTACACCAAAGGGAAACCATCATAATGCAGCTGTCGTGAAACAGCCTGTTCTACTAGTAAGAAAACATAATGATAATAAACTCGGCAAGCTTCTGATAAACTTCAAGTCGTGGCTTGTATACCTCAATACGTGCAGCGCATACACCAAGGGGTGACAGTCGCTATGCTCCCATTGGCCCTCCTATTGCTGACGCACCGTCGACGCGTAGTTGACGCCAGCGCCAACGCCCCCTTCAGTTACAGCCCTTGCAAGGGGGCGACATAAACACTTCCGACCACGGTGTAAGAATTTCCGAAAATATGGCGGCGCCGATATTTGTTGACGTCGCCATGGCAACAGGAGCCGCGGGCCGCGCAGTTCCTCCTTTGCTCTCGCTCTTCGCCCCCTTCTCACTCCCACCCCGTGCTTGCTTGCTTCTTTATTTTTTCCCTTAAAGAAAAAAATGGTTGCGCCTTTGCGCGGTGCGGGGCGCGCGTGCTTTTTTTGCTTTCTTTGCTCGCTCGCGCAAGTTTTGCCTGTTTTGCAAGTCGCGCTCGCGTGCGATGCGCCGGGCGTTCGCGGTGTTTCCGCGTTTACGCAGAGGTGTCCACAGCATGCGCCAGAGCGCGAAGTAAATGAATTTCGCGTACAACAAAACACATGTTTGGACTCCTTCTTATGGCTCAGTTTAATCAGAAAACTAAGGTATTCAAGTAATGGGGTAGAGTACACACTCACAAAATGGAGACAAGTGAAGGACGCATGCCACATGACTACTGCACAACACAGGGCTCCAAGGTGAAGGAACAGAGCAGGCAAATAAAGAATGGAACATAATTCGCTGCATCGGTGGCTGTACCTACACACTCAGAAACCGAAAATTCACAGGGTATGGCAAAAGGACGGGCAAAATATCTATCAACGGAAGAAAAACTGTAGGCATTATTTCATTGGCAGGCATACCGAAAATAACAAAAAAAAAGGAACTAATTGTATACTTGCCGTGGTACTTCACAAAAATATGTGAATTCATGACAACCGCAGAAAAAAAAATAAAGAGGCAGACCTAGCAAAATGAAAACAATGTTGTAGAAAAATGCAAGGACACGTCGATTTGTACTTGGTTAGAACTTGATTACTAGCTGCTGACTAGAAGGAAATGTATTCACTTTACGCAGCACATAGAAAACATTCTCATGAAAGCTGACTGCTCAAAAGCGAAGTCGAGTAAGCCTTCAGTGCATCTTTTCTCTCGCGTTTAATGTACTGCTTATGCATAAAGCCATGCTTTAAATACTGGCTGGGTACTCTTTTGTGCAAAAAAAACAAACAAAAAAACAATATGCAATGTCCCACAAATTGGACCAATGCAATGCTCAAGTTTTCAAGCCTACCTACACAAGAAGTTCGTTTTGAGCAGGTTTATCACCGGTAATTACACAGATAATACAGAAATACAGAGTAACATTCCAGGTCGAAGTACATTTAAGAATGTTGGCCCACAGAAAAAAAAAAATAAGCATTAGCAGTCAGAATGGGAAAGTTGGTCAAATTAGTGAAGATGCAGAACGAGACTTGGCACAGAAAAACTCGAACTACATAAAAGGTGATAATGACAAAGTTCTCATAGCTCGGGATCGGTGACACACGTCAGTCAACCGAATGCGCACCAGCAGCAAGGAGCTAGCGCCATTTAAGACGCTTAAGTGTGGACATTGCAGTAGCTTTTGCGAAAAAAAAAAAAAAATGCCACGTGCTCAAAATTTGCGTAGCTTTCCACATACGGTGAGCCTCATAATCACGTCGTGGTTTTGGCACGTAAAGCCACAGCAGTTTAATTACTGGGCTCCCGGCTATCTTTCGAAGAAATATATTACAAGTATCGTTAGTACATCCTGTATACCGAGAAATAGGAGCGGTGTCAAGAATGACAAAGAAAGTTTACAGTCGTCAGCTGCGTCCTTGTGTCGTATTTTTTCCGTTTGCTTCAAGCTAGAATTTCGGTCTGTTTTGTGGAACCGCGCTAATTCGACCGATGTTGCAAAAATTAAACGTGTTCAGCCGCGTTTCACTCGTGTGCTGTGCAAACGGTATCCGGGACGTCATGCAACCTATGACTATGATGAACGCATACTGCACATGCTTAATGTCAGAACGATAGAAATAGGGCCGAAATATCGCAACTGCTTACTATTGCCTAAAATTACATAAAATAATGTTATAACCAATATATGTCCGCGTCTACTGTCGGTTGTGCCTCTTTTTGCATGCCTCGCTTTAGTATGCGTGATCCCAGCATTTGCTATGTTGATCAATTATCTTTTTATTATCTTGCTGGCTGTTGCCGTTCAATAGACGTGCACTGATTCTCCTACACCAGTGAATAGTGTGTAACGTAGTGTGCTCTTGTTGTTATTATGGCTTGCTATTATCACTGATGCGAGGTTTATTTTACCCCTCCTGTCTGGACCAAGGCGTTGGTCTGCACAGTGTGCGCAAGTAAAGAAATAAATAAATTTGTACCAGTACTGCTGCTCCACGTATTACGGCCACATAATAGGCCTTGAGTTTCGATATCGACATGCTTAGCCCCTGTGTTTGTTTTCTGTCTGATTGCCATCCTTGATTAATATCGTTTTTTACGCGCCAAGAGTCTGTGGCCCGTCCGTCGAGTCGAGGAGATAATGTGCTAAGCAGGCGACAAGTCCCGAGTGCATGGAAAAGAGGAAGATAAGGAAGCGTCGCGGAGGTGGCGGGTGCAAGGCACCATAACCAGTGAGCGCGCAAGCGGAGGAAGGAGAGACGTGTCTCGGAGAGACGTGTCTCGTCCTTTCCACTCTTCTCTCTATCACTTCTCCTTCCCTTCCCGACGGGACGCTGAGCCGTGCGCTCCTTCCTGCAGAAAATAGCGTCCCTTGCATCAACCGTACTTCTTTCTCGTGTGAGCTAACAATGACAACGCGGGCGCTCTTTGTTGACACAGGGAACAGGCGTGGGTATCTGGTCGGCCCATCGGACGCTATAGAGACTTCCCGGAAAGGCTGCATTGATGTCATGTTTCAATCTAGATGCTAGATTAGAGGCGATTGTTACGCTTCGAACGGTAACTTGCGCTGGTGGGTGTGCTCGGGGAACCAGTCTGATGGGCGCAAGAGCGGGACATTATGTCACGACGGAACTCTTCCCGGGCTTCCACCATCCGTGGAATGGACGGTGAACGTTGTGGTGAACCATTCATATCGGATGACACTATAGCTACAGGTTATCACTTTTGAAATCAATCACGGAATATAAAAATAAAGGGAAGAAAAGCAAGAGGAAATAACAGTGTGAATAGTGCATTACACAGTGGCTTGAAATAAAAGACGCTGCGCATTTCCTTAGAGTGGCTCACTATCCTTTCTAATGACATTTTACACTTTATAAAAAGAAAACAGAAACAAACACCAGACATGCCGGAAAAATGAGCCCTTCAGGAAAACGCCGCACAAACACACAGTCAAAGCGTTGTAAAACACTTCAGGCGCAGTGTGCAACAATAGCGCACAAGAGCATGCGCGTTGTCCGCGTTCAGGGTGAAATGTTCCTGTATATATATTTTTTTTGCAGCATTCTTGTACCACTGTTTCGCCAGGTATTAAACTTCGTTTTGTTCTTTGTAAGAAAAGTACACATCTACCAAAGCTTACAGCTGTCGATGGACACTTTTCAGACAATGAATGAATGAATGAATGCTGTCGTGGGCACGACACAGAGATCTCATTCTCCACGGCACACTCTCACAAACTTATATAAACTCTAAGAGAGGCAGTCCTTAGCGCTGTCTCACCACAGCCACATAAATGAACTCGCAGTTCGTCGACCGCTTCTCGCAATCGCGGCTATAGGCAGGAGCAAACTCCTTCACGGCTGGTTCCTCTCGAGACGCCAGACGCGCTGTAATCTCCCAATTGTTCTCCTCTCGTCTGCATCAATTCCGGAGAACCATGCGTTGCACCATTCAGGACGGCTCGCGAGACGACCCTGGTAAGAGAGTGGTGCCAATCATGCCGGCCCGTGGCGCTTTTGATTGTGTTTACAATTGACCAAGTTGAGCTCGGACCTCGCACACGTCTTATTGAAGGCTCGAGAACGATACAGATAGATTGCGCACCTCACGGGGGTGGCACAAAGGGCTCGTTGCAACGGTGACGAGCTATTTCTGTGCCAGAAGTAATGGCGCAGTGCGCTGCGTTCCGATTCGCACTCTCGCGAGATGAATGTTCCCGACGGGCGCACTCAAAAGCATATAATCATAGTGTGTAAGCCATTATCTCTCAAAACGTGCAAGCAGAGTGAAAGCGCTGTCTCTTGCTGGCGCTTATCGAGGCAATTTTCGTTTTCCTGTACAGTTCGAGAGTTTCTTACGAAACTGCACGGAGAAAACTCCGGCGCTTCTAATTTTCGTGCGAAGAAGCTTTAGATTATCGGGTTGTTTGTTACGCATTATGTTACTAAACGAACGAACTTGATAAGTTCAGGAACGTGGGCATAGTTCTTACTTACTGCAAATTAATAGTGGCTATATTAGGAAAAGCTTTGGTTTCGTAACTAAGTGGTTTTCGCAGTTGGTTGCCCACCTTCGTCAATGACATGTCCAGCGTCAGGAGTAGTTGGGAAATTGTTCGGAAAACAATTTTATCCAAGAAGCTCTTTTGACAGTTCGATCGCTGATTTATATCATTAGCTTAAAGCGACAAATCGAAACATAGTGAAGCCCCCTTTGAACCCAAAACAAAGTGTATGCAAATTAATGTACAACCTATCCTATACTAATGCTAGCTGAAAAGAAACGCGATGCTTCAAAGTCTTTCTCTACATTCCCGTACCCTCCTCCTGCTCCTCTGATCCTTGAAGCCAATGTTATGCAACGCCCGTAGCCTAATATTGCTGTTACTGTAATTGTTACAGTAATCTTACAGCAATCGGTGTTGATAAATTTGCTCTTGACCCTACAAGGCCTTGCCGATCCAACTTTAATGATGTACACAGAACTAATTATGCTATTTCCATGCAACTCTGGTTATGTCTACAGCGCGTTGTTCAGACACTGAGCGAGCAAGCAGCATTAGTTAGAGGTCCCAGCGCGCCTCGACAAAGGAGGATACAGAAAATACTATATATGCTCATAGCTCCGTCGAGGTATTATGGAGTTGGAGATTCCGCTCTTCGGATGCAACGAACGTAAGCATAACCTATAGTGTGAATCCTTACAAGGAATTTTAGCGTGTCGGGTAAACGGCAATACGCAAAGCACTTAGCGTAGAGCGGAATACCAGATCTAAACAGCGCATGCGCTAGCATGGTCGACCACCTGGAGCATACGCCGTCCGCTTCGAATCTTTCGAGTGGTTGGCGCGCTCTGTAGCCCTCGAGTTGCTAACTGACGGTTGAATTTGCTTTATCTTTGCTGAGAGTGAGCTCATGGGTTCGACTGACAGCCACGCTGGCCATAATTCACGACTACAAAGTGCAAAAAGCGGCCGTGCACACATGCTATATATCAATATACCCTTTTTTTCCACACACTGTTCTTTTCTTTTCTTTTTTATTTTCTTTTTTTTCTGCACACACGATGGACGACATGCCCCATACGGTTCTACTTCGTTGCCCCGCTGCATAATCAAGATGGCCGCCACATGAGTGAGTAGCATCCATTGTATAGTGCATCCAGGACGGGACAGAGCAAGAGACACGTAACACACACACATCGCTGTGTGTGTGTTTCGCGTCTCTTGCTCTGTCTCGTCCTGGATGCGCTATACAATGGATGCTACTGTCTAACAAAGAAACGAGCCCTTGATTCATTCCCCTCATTTCGTTCTTTTCAGTGTAGACACCCCGGAACGTAGACGGAACGCACGAGGTGGGAACGAATCAACAGACACGTAGCGGTGCCTACTGCATGTCACGCGCAAAAGCTATTTGTCGTGGCCATGCGGCACGTTTTTGACAGCTGCCTCATCAGCTGTTCCGACGACGGAGCGCTTCTTCCAATGGTCGACACGGTAGGTGTCTGAGCTTTCCACGGATATTACCAGCGACAATCAGCCCTTGCGGGGAGCGTTTGCGTGATACACGCGCGGCTTCTGTAATCTTTTATCTCTATTTGTGGGGATGTTAAACGAGAATAATTGCGTCATAGCGCTGACTCTATGAGGTTTTGGCAACGAAGGGAATGTAAATGCGTACTTCAAGCGCACAGACGTTTTCCTAGCGTAGGACCCTACAACAAGTATACTTCGCCGAGGCGTTAATCAGGTAGGGTCCTGAAACCGTACGCATAACAAATTATTTCATGCGCATGGTACATAGCTTGCGATATACCGCTGCCAACGCCGCGACATCCAGACTGGCCAGCGCTCATGCGTTCCGTTTACTCTGTGGGGCACCTGCACGTTACACGGTCTGCACGGCGCATTCTTTCGCCCCGTGCCCTTTCGGCGTGCTGGCGATATAAAACAAAACTGCGCAGAAAATTGAAGCGGACATGGGCAGAATATAGCGGCTGTATATGCTGACAATTCGGCGCAGGTTGGGTTGTGACACAGGTCGTGACGTCGGTATTAATGTTAAAATGCGTTTTATTATTATTTTTTTGTTTGTTATTATAGTGCACGAAATAACCAGGCGATGCTCTCCTTGTCTGAACGGATTTGTTTTTGTTGCGGCTGCTGCCACAGAAAGAAAACGTAGAAGAAAAAAGAAAACAGGTTTATTAAAGAAAGCTAGGCTTGCTGCCATAGAAAGTTGGAAAAAGTTATATCTCGAGCACTTTCTTTTTATTTTCTATGCTGCCAGTGAAAGATAAAAAAAGAAAAGAAAAACAGCGTTCTCCAGTTTGCAACACAGCTCACTCAGCAAAGCTATCATTGTCGATGAAACGCCCATTTTCTTGATTTCACTGCGATAACTTCTATGTACTGTAATGAGCGCTCCTTGGCCGTTCGGCTCTTGCGCCATAAAAAACCATATATCATCATCTGTTGCGCAATGTTTTCTTTTTTTTTTTTTAATGTTTGCGTGACGTCCAGCTGGTACATGAACCCGCGCTGTTGAGCTTCTCGCTGTGTTCAGTTAAATACCGAACGGGATCTCTGTGTTGTTATGTGTTCCTACATGTTCCGTTTAAAGCGCAATTATCCATTCAATACGAGATTGTGCTAGGCCACAGACGGTTAGCAAACAGTTAGAGGGAATTGGGGGCTCTGACCTTGTGTACTACGAGGTCCTCCTCAGTGTAGAGAACAGAAAATGCCTACGCCGCGACGATATGCTGCTCTGCGTAATGGCATCGTTCTGTTAGCATCTAATGATAACGCGTTCAGCGTCTCTTGTTTCACTTCCCGGTGTTGGGGAATAACGACCGTGCATATTAGGAACAACGCAGCATAAAGGTGATAACTGAACTAAGATTTAACTGCCCGTTACTGCGGCGAATATTGAGTGGTAAGAAGACTAAGCTATTGTTCCACGTAGCTGAAACAAAGGTTAACATGGGTCCACTACCTCGAGCTAACTGCACAGATGCTTTTTGACGCTGTGCCATTGTTCTTAACATTTGCGAAAAGAAATGATAACATGATTTATTTGTGACTTATGGTACAATTAAGAAAGACGCTAATGGTTTATACGGGAAGTGATTGACTAATATAATTTTTGACGCTTTGAGTCCCAAAACCACGATGCGATTATGACAGACGCCATAGTGGAGGGCTCCGCAAATTTCGATCACGTGGCGTCTTTAACGTGCACTAACGTGCACTGACATTGCACACTACACGGGCATTTCGCCTCCATGGAAATGCGGCCGCCGCGGCCAGGATTTGATCCCGCGACCTTTGGGTACGCAGCTAATTGCCATAGCTACTAGACCATCGCGGCACGTTAGAAGGCGAGTGCTATAAATGTATAGTAGCAAAATGCAAATTGCAAGGTTTTTTTTAAAATAAGACGAATTTATTTGGCAAGCAGTCATAGTCTCTCGACAGTACTGGGCATCGCAGTCCCACTGCTTGCGATTCTAACGTAAAGTATTTTTGAAACGAGAAGCGCGATGTAAGATTGGGAATATGAACCTTCTCCTATTTATCATCTTCATTAATGATCTTCCAATGCGCCTTCATGCATCCAACTTTTCGCAGACGCCTACGCCGTCTATCGGCGCGTCGTTAATGCGAATGATCAATCTACACTTCAAGGTGACCTTAACGCAATAACAAAATGGTGCTCTCGCTGGCAGATAGAACAAAATACGTCAAAATGCAAACTGACTCACGCATCTCGGAAGCACTCCAAGTTCATCTTTAAGTACCACCTTAACTCATCAGTACTTGAAGAAGTGGATTCTTATCGGTATCTTAGTGTCGTAACAACAAGCTCACTCAACTGGAGTAATCACATATTAAAAACATCTGCTGACTCTGCAAGGACACTCGGCTTCATAAGGAGAGCGCTTACGCCATACACACCGCATATACGCAAACTAGCTTATGAAACCTTCGTGCGCTCGAAACTTGAGTATGCGTCTGCCATCTGGTCCCCTCATAAAACGATCTAATTAATGTCCTGGAATCCGTACAAAACCATGCTGCCGGATTCATTTCCTCGAATTACGATCGTCACAACAGCATATCCAGTATTAAGACAGCACTCAGCGAGCTACGTATTTTTCACAAGCCATATTACGGTTTCCCTCATCTACGAAGGACACTTCTGCTACCCCCTCTATCTTCTCGCCGTCTTTTCAGTCAACTCAGTACACAACGATTGCATGGATCTACTGAGGCTTTTAATCAGCCATTCCTGCCCCGTGTCATTGAATCATGGAACTGTTTACCTAACTGCATTGTCAGTGAACGAGATCCAAATGAATTTCGACAGATGTTTACCACGCGTGTGTTCTAGCAACTGCACCCTTCCGCCGTTCGTTATTTCTGTTGTGTACATGTAATAGTTTATTGAAGTGTGTTTGAAAGCGTCTCCGCTATTGAACCGCTTTTGTTACCCTCGCATTGTTGTTATTGTAACTTCCGTCTATGTAAAATGAATTATTTGTATCTTATTTTTTTTTTCTATTATGACTAATGTACGTCGCTCCTTTACGAACTTGGCCTGACACGCTAACCAATTCAGTAACTGTCTTTGTTTTCTTTCCTGGTATTTATTACATTATTACTAAACAAAAATAGCGAATAAAGCTACCCAGTGATGACGCCTCAATAAGCGCACATAAAATGTGCATACCCACTAGTATAGGAGCATCTCACAAGGCGCGTCATTGCTCTTCGATGGCAGGCGATAACGTATGGCATCAGCACTTAAATCTAGGTCTTTCTAAAATGCTGTGTTATTTCGGGGTGTTCTCAAAGTCCAGCCGGCTGTTGATTCATCATACGCACGCATCAAAACGGGGTCAATATGCATGCATAAATAGACGCAGCGTAAGGCGCGCGACCGTCACACGTGCATGCTCTTCAGTGCACGCTCAGCAAACGAAGGAGATGTGAACATATCTGAACCTCATGAATCCCCCAGATTTTCTGCCAAAGACGGAAGGGAAGATGACACGAAAGAAAGAGAAAATGAAAGTAGGGAACAAAGAAAGAAGGAACGACAGATAGAAAGGAACAAAAGAAAGAACGAAAAGAGGGGAAAATGGAAAAGAAGGCCGCGAGAAAGTGAAAGAACGGGAAAGAAAGAAATAAAGGGAGAAAGAAAAGCACGCACATGCGAAGCTTCGCTTTCCTCCCCTTCCCCCTTTTCCCCGGTAGGATAAGGGCTCTTATTATTATTTTTTTTTTTGCTACGTCACGGCGCCTCTATAAACCAAGATGCCGCATGCGAATTCCAGGGGAACAATACGCATGTGCCATGAATAGTTTTGTCTTTCATGCCATCAAGAATTTTGTGGAATTCTGCCATTAAGAGTTCCGAGCTTGTTCCACAACTACGGGCTGTCCAGAGAGCCCACGGTGTATAGCGCCGAGGCTATAGGCCTCCCTGTCCCACGTGGGAGCGGCCCAGAGCGCTGCTCTATAAGGGCGGCGCTTCTCGGGACCTAAATAAATTTCTCTGTCTGTCTGTCTGTCTGTCTGTCTGTCTGTCTGTCTGTCTGTCTGTCTGTCTGTCTGCAATGCCCTGCGCAAATTTTCGGAGATTTTAGTTTAGAGTGAGGCACTCAGGACACTTAAGCCTAAAGGGTGAACCCGTAAGCACATATGCAACAGCCTCAGAAGTCTGCCATGGCATCGTATCCACTGCTACTTAATTTTAACGCGTAGCGATGCCGTCGCAATGAAGCGCGCGTCGCTTTCTGCTTCCAGTACAGCTAAGCGAAGAAAAAAGCACTTTTGCGCAATAAGAATAGTCAAGATCAGGACGACGTAATAATTAGGCACCCGGGAAAAGACGTACCTCGTTGCTTGCCCATTTACAATGACAGTGAGAGTAAGAGAGTTTAGGAAAATCTGAGGACCTCGCGAACCACAGGCCACTTATGTATCTATGTTCCTTGAAGCCTGCAAGATAAGAACTCAGTAATAATGACAAACGTTCGAGCAGGAGTTAGGCTAATTATTAAAACGTGTTTAATATTAACGAATAAAAGGTGGCTCAATGAAGCAAGCGATTAGGCAACGAAGACATTTATTTGAACAGAAGTAGCGAAGAGGAAACAGTAAAACAGAAAGAGGAAACGAAGATCTCAGCCTAGTGGCGTCGGCAGCCTCGGGAACCTGAACGCATGGCGCGAACTACAGCAGTTAATCAAGTGCTGAGCCTGCAACTCGGCACACAACCCACGGCAGAAACTTCGGCGTCCGCACCGATTCCAGCTGTAGGCCCCGAACAAGCAGCTGGCAGTCCAGAGGCATCGATACTCGCCAAAGGGGATGACACCGCCAAGCGCTCTGGTGGTCCCGCGGTGATCAGCCGGTTACTGCTGCTGGCGGTCGCTCTCGAGGCGGATGGTGTAAAAAAAGCGAAAGCGGCAGAGGACGCGGAAGCGGTAATGACGGCGGATGACCACCAGGTGCAGCCTGGGGCGGGCCCGAGCTCGCCCAGTGGAAGGTTGAGCGAAAGGACGAACCCGTGCGGCTCCGTTGCCGTTCTGGTCGACGTGCGATGAGGGCCCTGGCGTTTCATCACCCGCAGCATCGTGCAAGGGTGTGGCCTCCTCGCTTCCGGTCGAGTTGTGCTCGCCGTTCGCGGTCATGGCGAGCAGGGCAGTGCTCGGACAGCGCTCGTCGTTGTTTCTCGTGTAGACGTAGATGCGGGTGCAGGGCCTTTAGCAAGTTGGCGCATGCCCACTTCAGGTGATCGGCCAAGAAATGGGTAGCGAAAATGAATGGGGCAAAAAACAATAAAAAATGCTTTGGAGGGAAAAAAGGCTAAAATTTTCATTGAGACGCTAATGGAATACAATTTTGTGGAACATAAAGTCATTGAGATACTAAAAAAAAAAGCTGCTCACAATCCCATAGTTTTTGAAAGGCGATTTGAAGTCGATTCTCCCAGTACTAACGCATGGTGCAGAAACATGGAGGATAACGAAAAAAACTAGAGGTGAAATTAAGCAGCACGAAGCGTGCAATGGCAAGCAAGATGATAGGTGTAACGCTAAGAGATTAAAAAAAACAAAAAAAAAACAAGCGGAGTGGATCAAGGAATAGACAGGAGTAGCTGATATTATTATATCAATTAAAGAAAGAAGTGGACCTGGACAGGACATGTCATGAGAAGGAAAGATAACAGATGGACAGTAAGATGGATACCAAGAGAAGGAAAATGCAACAGAGGCAGGCAATATGTTAGACGGAGCGATGAAATTGAGACGTTCGCGGGCATCAAGTGGAACCAGCTCGCTCAGGATAGGGTGGATTGTCATTGGGAGAGTCCTTCGTCCTGCAGTGGACCGAAAATAGGTCGATGATGATGGTGATAATGATGATGATGACGACGACGACGATGATAAAACACCATCCTAGGCCTAACCCTGAAACGTCGTCTTCTTTCTCGCTCTCCAAGCCTCCCGGCATCTATCCGCAGACAGATGTATTTGCTGAGACTTGCCCTAACGCTATGAGATGATAGCAGATTACGGGCAATATATGAAAAATAAATATTACGTAAATAAAAAAAAGACCCTTCGAATAAAAAGTAACGAGGACTATAAAATATTGATCCGTCTTCAAGCACGATTAAGGGTCGCCATAAGACAGGTATAATATGTCGATTTATTATTATTAATATTATTATTATTATTATTATTATTATTATTATTATTATTATTATTATTATTATTATTATTATTTGGATTTTCTATTCGAGAAATAGGAGGCGGTCCAGCCCAGGCTAACGATGGCGCTAGCATTTGCCAGCGTTCATTAGCCCTCGCTAATCTTGAATAAATGCTCCTTAATTTCGGATAACTCTGGCTAGTACAGGCTAACTGTTGGTTAGTACTAGCTAGTGCTAACGTTAGCTGTAGGCCAGTGTTTGCGAGTGCGGCTGGGACCGCCTAATGTTGGCCAACTGTAAGCTATAGGCTTCGCTAATGTTCGTTAGTGTCTGCTACTGTTGCGTAATGTCATCTATCCGCTCCAATAAGAGTGTAACTTCCTAACTAGAAATCTCGCGACAGTGTACACACTACGCTTTAAAGCTTCAAGCGTGCCAGTAAGTTGGAAAAATGCATTATATTAATACACAAGAAGGGAGATCTAAAAACTTGAAGAACTACAGGCTGATCAGCTTACTCTCAGCACTATAGAAAACATTCACAAAGGTTATCTCAAATAGTATGTCACAAAATAGTGCCTATTTCGACGAGAAACCCGGCGTCGAACTAAAGGGAAGGTGCAAAACAACAAGAAAAGCGGCACCCACGGAGGAGGCGCCTAAGGTCACGACACGTCTCCAAAAGGCGAGAATATTGCAGAATCTTTTTTATCGCGGCGAGCGCGCGCGGGACAGACGTAAGGAGAGAGGGGAGGCGGATAGTACACACCGACGCTCCTCGCGCAGTGAGAGAGAGAAAGAGGCGCCACCCCAACAGAGAAGGACCTAGAATGGGCGAGAAGGTTCCCAACTTTGTGTGTGCTTTGAGTCAGGTGGGTCCCGCCGAAGCTTCTAGCACTGCTTCCCAAGGCTATATAAGCAGTCGGACACGGGACGCGAAGAGGGAGAGTAGAAGAATTGCAAGTAAAAGAAGCAAGTCGTGCGTGACTCGGACTCCGTTCCACGAGCCAGCTGACAAGCCACCTGCAAGCTTCGAACTGAGAAGACGCCCGAGTGACTTGGTGAATAGGACTCTTTTGTGTTTTGTTCTTTGCTGCAGTGCATGAGCTTGTTCGTGTTGGTTGGCCTTGTGTAACTTTGTAACCCATCTGAGTTTGAGTTTTTAAAAGCCGTGTTTGTGTGCGTTTTGTGTAACTGCCTATTTGATGAGAATATATTTGTTTTGTCTAATCACCTTTGGCTCTGACTCGGTCTTTGAACCACTGCTGGCGTTTTGCTAGTGTGCTGAAGGGGACGAAAAATCTTATTGTCCAAGCTTTCGTGGGATATTTTCGGGGAACCTAAGCCTTGGTTCTTGGAATTATTTCCGGCGATCGCGTCCCGTACATCATAGCACGGGTTTGGTGACATAGTAAAAGAACCACACTTGCATTTAATCAACCAAGAGAGCAAGCAGTGTTCAGAAAAGGATACTCCTCCATAGACCATCTTCATCTGATCAATCAAGTAACCAAAATCTGCTGAATACAACAACCCCTCTATATGGCTTTCATAGACTACGAAAAGGCTTTCTATTCGGTAGAGATACCAGCAGTTCTGGAAGCATTGCGCCGTCAAAGAATATACGATAGTTACGTAAACATAATAGCCAACATCTACAAAGCTTCTACAGCCACCCTGCTCCTTCGCAGAAAAAGCAGGAAAATCCTAATACAAAACGGTGTCGGACAGGGAGATAAAATTTCTCCAATGCTATTTACTGCATGTTCGGAAGAAATCTTCAAAAGACTAGATTGGGACGAAACGGGACTATGGATTAACGGCGAATATCTGAGCAACTTACGCTTCGCCGACGACATAGTACTCTTCAGCAATGATGACGACTATAACTACACAAGATGATTGTAGACTTAAGCTGGGAAAGCGCTAACGTATGATTAAAGATGAACATGCAGATAACAAAGGTAATGCTAAGTGACACGGCGAAAAAAACGTGTCTTCATGACTGAAAACCAGACATTAGGAGTAGTGCAAGAATACGCATATCTGTGACAGCTACTGGCAGGAGAACCTACTCATGTAAAAGGAATACACCGAAGAATAAGCATGGGATGGCGCGCATGTGAAAGACACTCCCAGCTCATGAACGGAAACTTACCATTGTCACTTAAGAAGAAATTATATAATTACTGTATTTTGCCAGTACTGACATATGGGGCGGAAACTTGGAGAATTACAAAGAAGCTAGAAGTTACGAAAGGGAAGGGGTCAAGGGCTCGTTCTTTATTTGTTAGAAACAACTTAATGAGCAAACAGACAATGAAGCCTAGGAAAACATAGGGGAAGTTACTTGTGGTATTGTAATTGTGGAGAAAGTAGAAAGGAATTAAAGTGGACGAAAAGACAAACCTGCCCTCGGTGGGACCCGAACCCACGACCTTCGGATGTCGCGTCCGATGCTCTACCAACTGAGCTACAAGGGCGGTCGTCCCCCCGTCCACTTTAGTGTGTATTTATGTAGGTATTATCCTGGGAGTGTTAGGCAGCGCCACTCGAGGCAGCGCCACACGCGGCCTTGGCCTCGAGTGGCGCTGCCTAACACTACCAGGATAATACCTACATAAATACACACTAAAGTGGACGGGGGGACGACCGCCCTTGTAGCTCAGTTGGTAGAGCATCGGACGCGACATCCGAAGGTCGTGGGTTCGGGTCCCACCGAGGGCAGGTTTGTCTTTTCGTCCACTTTAATTCCTTTCTACTTTCTCCACAATTACAATACCACAAGTAACTTCCCCTATGTTTTCCTAGGCTTCATTGTCTGTTTGCTCATTAAAGAAGCTAGAAGGGAAGTTAAGAACCAAACAGCGGTCGGTGGAACGAAAAATGATAGGCGTTACGTTAAGAAATAGGAAGACAGCCGAGTGGGTCAGGGAACAGACAGTGGTGGCCGATATAATAGTCAAAGTTAAGAAGAAAAAATGGACATGGGCAGGCCACCTGATGAGAAGGCTAGACAACCAACGGACTGTTAGAATAACGGAATGGATGCCAAGAGAGGGTAAACGCAGCCGTGGATGACAGAGAGTAAGATGGGGGAGACGAAATTAAGAAATTCGCAGGCATCAAATGGAATGAGCTCGCGCAGCACAAGAAAGGACGGAAAGCATTGGGAGAGGCATTCGTCCTGCAGTGGACATAAGATAGGCTGATGATGATGATGATGATGATGATGATGATGATGACGACGACGACGACGACGACGTGCGACGTAACACTTACGTATCACTAGGCCTGTACTTCATTTCAATAAACGCTTCGGCAAGAACGACGGCTCCCTTTTGGGAAAATTAGCGAGAAAGAAAAACATCATCGCAGGCTTCATTCACCCCTATTATATTCTTAAACAGAACTTACTTCTGCTGGTAGTACGTATTCAATCAACGAATAAAAAAGAAACTGTCCACAAGGTTCTTGCAGAGACTGCGCTGACCCTGTCTGTTGTACAAGTTTAGAAACCCGCCGCTACTTTTGACGTTTACTAAAATTGCACATGCAAGGAACGATCCTCATAATAACTAAAGAGTGTTTCTGTGCAATGCACACATAAAATAAACAGTTATTTACATGCTCTTTCGTCACGAAAGACGGAAGGCTGCTGCACAGGCGCGCCTCCAAGTGCTCTGACTTTTCGAGAGCGATATCGATCCGAAGTGACCATGGCCATTCTATATCTAGACATTGTCATGCATACAGCAATGTTAAGAGCCAGCTTTCCTTCTAGGAATACTTGTAAGAAACGTTATGCTTGTAGGCCTACTGTCGACGTCCTAAGTGCTCCGATTTTCCGATCCGAAGGACATTCTTGGTGAGCCAAATGAACTTTGATGATATATAATGCCATGATGCCACTGCGGTCGTTTGATTGTTGCATTAATTGGGCGTATTATTCTAGTGTGTATGACATGGACTGCATGTATGCAAGGGAAATAACACGTAGTGACATGAATGACGTACCACTTGTTTCATCTATGTCCTGATTCTTTGCACGAATGGTAACCCTAATATGACGCCTTCAAAGTCATTTCCTTCGCTAGGTTATCTCGTATCTCGTGAAACCGCCGCGGTCGTTTCTTTATATTGGTACACATCAGAATGTACATAATGTGACATTAATGACATAAATGACATGTCATAGTGGTCATTCCATCAACTGGGATATAACAGTATGTGCGATACAATACAAATGGAATGAATTGACACATACGGGCAAAACATAAATCGCATTAATCGCATGATCACGTCGTAGTAATTATTTCAACTGGGGTATAAGCACGCATGGCATAGCACGTTAGTCGTGTTATTCGTGTCGTGGTACTTTGACATGCTAAGCACGGCCAAATATTTCGCGACTGCTCTGCAGCGGTTGGGAGAGACCCACTACGAGTGCCCTCGACATTACAATTTCCTCTCTTCTTGCGGCCAGCCTCTAGATATTGTCCCATCTCACGTGATTGGCCAGTGCCGCGTCAGATGAGGAGGAGCGCGCCACAACACGAATCTGGCATGTACAACATGACATGACAAGCACAAATGACACGACGTCATTTTGTTAGCTTTTTTAAAAATTAGCTGAATATGAATATGCATGACATGAGATCCGTGTCATTTAGTGGCATAACAAATACGCTGCAGTGCTAGTTACCGTTGAATTCCTTCCTAATGTAACCCAGGGCTAGTTTTTTATGAAAACAAAGAATAGCGTGGCAGTGACCGTCCTGCCAAGTCATTATCTGTCCTCGTCTGTAGAAGCAGCGTTAGATAAAAAAAAACTCTACAATTGTCGCCAAATATTAGCTAGTGTTGGACAGCGATTGGCTGCGTTGTGCAATGTCTTTCAACTCTGGCTATCCGCTATTACAAAAATTTCATAGCGCAATAATGTCGCTAGGTGTCAGGGCCCTAATACAAGCGTACTGTTATGTTTCTACCTCTACATCAAATGTTTCGCCCATTCGACAGCTGCTACTGCAAAAATTTGCCGCCAATTTTTTTTTTTCTTTAAGCGTCACTTCGACGTTATAGGTTTCCTGTGCCCTCTGGGAAGAGGAGGTGACGGCTGGCGCATTTCACATAAGAAGAGACACTTCCTAAAGTCTGAATAATAAGGGGGGGGGGGGGGATTATCGCTTTTTTCGACAACGAATTGTATACGAATATCCGGCTTCGAATACGAACAGTATAGAGAACATATAAACAGAAAAGCGCCTGCAGCAATAACATTTTATGTAGCAGAAACTTGCGTTCTGTAAACTATCAGCGCTAAATATGGTACTACAAGGAAAACTCTGCCTGGAATAGCTTGTCAGATCGTGACTGCATTTGTAAAACATTGCAGCATAAATCAAACGATAGCAAATACTGGAGTCTATCTTGAAGGAACTCTAGTTGTTCCACATGGTCAGGCCGCTGTAATGCATGGCGAACAGGCGGCTGTGAATGACAGGGTGGCACGTTTTGGTTGGTTCTTAAAAGCGTGCAGCTAGTACACCAGCTTGGTTACAGGAGCGCCAGAAACGGCGCCCGCGTAGTTGAAGATGCTCATCGCGACAGCGCAGGTTGATGGCATAGTGGAAGTAAAATAGGTAGGAGAAGGCGTCAAATGACAGTCTTGCGTCCTAGTCACAAAACTGAGGGAAGTATTCATGGGAAATAGGCTCTGGCCACGTGATTGGCAAGCAGTAGGTTCGTGTATGTGGCCAGGCACCACTGAGAGTTTGCGCGTCCTAAACAACCTCGAGCAGGCGGTCCGGAAACTATGTGGGCCTAACCCTACACCCAAGAGGCCTCGCGCACTAGGAGTCAGAGGAGGTTGGCTTGCGGAGGCTAGTGGAACCACATGACACCCCCTCCTAGCCTTTTTTTTTTTTTTCCTTGGTCGGCGGCGGCAAATTGTACGTATATTGACCCTCTCGTATTTGGGCGCCGTCACGCCTCCGTGTGCTACCGACGCTTTGGCATCTAGCTGGGACGAGCAATATTACCCATTTTCCGCAAGATGGCTCCATATATTCGAATCACCTCGAATGTTCGAAAATTTCGAATACCTTGTTTTTGAATGGAATACGCAGTGAAAAAGTAACACTCGAATAAACATTTGAATATTCGCGCACCTCTACCTGTGAATACCTTCTTCTAGAATCGCCCCGCCCCGCCGAGTGGCGAATCGCCCCGCCGCTGTGGTCTAGTATCTATGGCACTCGGCTTCTGTTACGAAGGTCGCGGCGTCGACTCGCGCCCGCGGCGGCTGCATTTCGATGGAGGCGAAATGTTGAGGCCCGTGTGCTGTGCGATGTCAGTGCACGCTAAAGGACCCCGGGTGGTCGAAATTCCCGGAACCCTCCACTAAGGCGTCTCTCATAATCAGATCATGGTTTTGGCATGTAAAACCCCGCAAATCATTACTGAAATTGCGAATCCGACTGTATTCATGTTACTGCCCTGAGCGCTGATTATTACAAAGAAGCGAAGAAAAGCTTCGCCACCGACACTTGTCCTATAGTTCACTTCCCCCATAAACTGCCCCTCAGATGAAACACGTCAACATCATTGGTCGCTTGCCAGGAATAGTCACGCCTGGCGTAATCAAGACTTCTAGGTATTTCGAACGAGTGAAGCGCATCACCGCAGAGGCGCGATCCGAAATGCCACCCGTATAATACGAAAGCAAAGGAACCTGACTAGCATCAAAGCGCTGCCTTCCATGAATTTAGAGTTTTCAATTTCCTGTTCCAAGAGACTTCTTGGCCATGCCGCGATGGTTTCGAATGTGGGAGCAATATACGCCTTCGCTGCGATAGGCAACAGGAGGGAACACAGGAGAAGGCGTCGAGTGCTCCAGGTTATGCACGACAGCTTTGTGCGACGCACGAGGTAATCGACGAACGCTCGATAAGAAAGCAATTTCTCGAGCGGAAACTTAACCGAACAATCGAGCTCCGACGATGACAGAGACGGATATTGAACCTGCGTAATCGGGATATCAAGCAACTACGGAAAGTAAATTGGTGGAATGCGAACTCGATAAAGTGAGCGTCAGTCGGGCGCGCACTGTTGATTATTACCTGGAAACCAGCCAAATACGCCACCCTCTACGCGAAAAGTAGCTGCGCTTTCGACGGAGGCACTTGAACGATTAAAGCGAGCCACATTAAACTAAAGGTAAGTCGGTTCGCGTAGATGCGTTACAAGCGCACAAGGCGCGCTTGCAACATCGGGCCGCCTGCAAAACGCAGTGAACGACGTCACCATGCAAAATTGACAGAGAAAGAAATGACGTCCTCCCACGCTTTATTTACCGGTTGTAGACTAGATGCAGTTTAAGTGAGGTCGAATAGATTGGCCGGAGGCGACGTTGCCTTCGTGATGGCGAAACACGGGGCGACAGTACGCCGAGCCGAGCGATTCCGGCGATACCTCGAAGGCGGAAAGTAGGGCGATGACTGTCGTTACAGGCACGCGCTCTACTCGGCGCTGATATCGCGCTGTAAACATTTAACGGCTTGACGAGTTCGGGCCGATGCGATGATGGAAGCGACCAGGGGGTACCGGCACATCAATTTTCCCTTCTTATTCCGCGTATATAGGACGTGCACGCGCTTGCATTACTTTAGTACCGGAACGTTTGCATTGATTAATCTGATATGAATTGACAACGACCGGCTAGTGCGCGGGTAGCCTAGTGTAGTCGCTACGTCTTCGTGTGTGTACGACTGAAACTATATATCCAATGCAGCTTTCTTATTCGGAGCTGCGCAACTTTGCAGAGCGCCGTGAAACTGTGGAACGCTGGCACTCTGCAATGATATATTTCAGATGTCCACTAAGTACAGTCAGTCGACCAACATAAGTCTCGTGTTCTGCAATATTCCGTCCAAGGTTACTTCAGAATTAGGCTACCTTCTTCTTCTTCTTTTGTGGGGTTTAACGTCCCAAAACCAGTTCTGATTATGAGAGACGCCGTAGTGGATGTCTCCGAAAATTTCGACCACCTGGGGTTCTTTAACGTGCACTGACATCGCACAGTACACGGGCCTCAACATTTCGCCTCCATTGAAATGCAGCCACCGCAGCCGGGATTCGATCCCGCGACCCTCGGATCAGCAGCCGAGTACCATAGCCACTATACCACCGTGGCGGGGCCTACTTAGGCTACCAAGCCGCGAGAATATTCTGCCCGTGAAATGTGCAATGGCATTTCGAGAATTCGACAACTTGTCCTGAAAACAACAATAAAAAATCCATGGGAAGCATGCTTTCAGACGACTTCCTATAAATGTCGAAACAGTTTCCACACACGTACTAAAGAAAAAAAATAACAGTCCTGCAGATCCCACGCATTGTGGGAATCGGTGTCATGCGGAACAGTCAGCGAGGAAATTGTGAGGAATTATTTGGGATTTATGCTAAGTGTTACGAGTTGTATCAAGCTCCATGTGCAAAGCGCATGACTCTGGGTGTATTCTTAAGTGAGCTAACCAGGAACGTCGATAGCATCATGGCGAATGAATGTTAGCCCATGGTATGACGTTGGCAGTAACCATAGCGCAAAGTAGGAAATGTGTTTTGTCGAAGAAAAATGCACGCTATGGTGCGTCTCACAGTTGGACAAAAAGGACGCGGAGTGATACCATCATAATGCATGATTGATTTAGGTGGTTTTGCGTCCTAAAAGCACGATATGATTATGAGAGACCCCGTTATGAAATTTCGACCACCTGGGGTTCTTTAACGTGCGCTGACATCGCTCAGTATATGAGCCTCAATACTTCGTCTCCATCGAAACGCAGCCGCCGCGGCCGGGATTCGACCTCGCCACCTTCGGATCAGCAGCCGAGTGCCATAGCCACTAGACCACCGTGACAACGCAGTTTAACACATGTAATATTGTTTTTACATAGCTATGATCACGCTTAATGTTGCACAAGCACTATCATTAAAACTGCTAGTTCAATAGGTTTAGTTGCTATATGTGGAGAAGGAGCCGCTGACTAGCTCTGGCGTGCTTGCTTAATTGACACCTCGGAGGACCTGCTTCGACTCCTACCTCCCTACTGCCTGGTACAGGTTGCCTTCGAAAATCACAGCGAGTTCTGTGTATGTGTGCTTGTTACTGAAACGGTATGTCTTCATTGTTTTTGAGTGTGCTCCAATGATGCGTGAAATGTTTAATTTAGTCCGTACTTGATTGACATGGACTGTATAAAATCCATACACCTGTGACGCATATCCGCACACCGTGGGCCGGGCACTACGAGTATGAGCCCCACCTCACTGCAGTATTGTTCAATCGTGACGCACATGACGAGTATATCATGTTAGATGTTTAAAGACCAATCATTCATGTTCGTCATACATTTATACTATGCCATCCAAATGTTTGGATATACCGGACGAACGAGACGACCAAGGAGAACACCGAGACGCAGGTGGATACGGCCAAAGAGACTTCAATTTGCCATGAAATGCTTCGCGTTAAAGAAAGGAAAACGCTCTCCATAGGCTTGGCTGTAGAGTTCTCGCGGGATCAAACTATTCTCTCACGCTGCGTCCTCTACTAAAATCTGAATAAGCGCTTGCAATTCTCGGTGCACAGCATATACACGTTTAGCCCCAGAGACGCTGGGCTCGACCAGGCCGTTATCTCTAGCTGCTTTAGTTATTTCTAACTGCTCGCGCACATGTGCGATGCCTGTACCATTTCACGTGTGATGGCTTTTGTCATCTGAACTAGCGTGCTAGGCGTATGATGGAGGCAAACACCTCTGGCATACTGTACAGAATCTCGCTGTTTTCTGACAAGTTCAAGTTGTCGCGCAAACCCATCATGTTTTCAGCTTAGGCCGTACCTGAACATGCTTTTCTGGCAGTAATATTAAGGATTACTATTATCATTACCACATCACCACCATCATCATCCCCGCCACGGTGGTCTAGTGGCTAAGGTACTCGGCTGCTGATCCGAGGGTCGCGGGATCGAATCCCGGCCGCGGCGGCTGCAATTCGATGGAGGCGAAATGTTGAGGCCCGTGTGCTGTGCGATGTCAGTGCACGTTAAAGAACCCCAGGTGGTCGAAACTTCCGGAGCCCTCCACTACGGCGTCTCTCATAATCAGAACTGGTTTTGGGACGTAAAACCCCACAAAACAACAACCATCATCATCAGCCCATCTTATGTCCACTGCAGGATCAAGGCCTCTCCCAACGCTCTCGATCCTTTCCTGCCCTTCGTTAAGTGATTCCACTTGATGCCTGCGAATTTCTTAATTTCGTCACCCCATCTTACTCTCTGTCGTCCCCGGCTACGCTTCCCCTCTCTTGGTATCCATTCTGTCGTTCTAACTGTCCATCAATTATCTAGCCTTGTCATCAAGTGGCCTGCCCATGTCCATTTTTTTTCTTCTTAACGTCGATTATTATGTCGGCTACCCATGTCTGTTCCCTGATGCACTCGGCTGTCTTCCTAACTCTTAATGTAACACTTATAACTTTTTGTTTCGTCGCCCATTGCGGGCTTCTTAACTTCATCTCGAGCTTCTTTGTTATCCTCCAGGTTTCTGCTCCGTATATCAGTACTGGCAAAATACAGTAGTCATATGCATTCCGTTTGAGTGATAATGACAAGTTTAGGTTCATGTGTTGGGAATGCCTCCCGCATGCGCGCTAACTCAAACTTATTCTACGGTGGATTTCTTTAACATGAGTGAGCTCCCCTGTCAGTAGCTGTCTTATATATGTAATGTATTCTTGTACAACTTCTTATGCATGCTTTGCAATTGTGAAGACTCGTTTTTTTTCGCCGTGCCACCTCATTATCTTTGTAAATTTTGGTGGGCAGATGGCACGAAGTCTGCGGGAATAACGTTGTCGCATTCAAGCACAGGACCGGGATAACTGGAAATCTATGGCAGAGGCCTTTGACCTGCAGTGGGCGTATACAACCTGATGATGGGGATTGTGATGACAGTGATGTACCACTGGAAACATTAGGAAAATTGACGCTGCATCGCCACGGTGGTCTAGTGGCTATGGCACTCGGCTGCTGATCCAAAAGCAGCGGGATCGGGGCGGCTGCACTTCGCTTGAGGCGAACGCTAGAAAGGAATTTATAACATCGACACTTCGCGAAAACGTAATACGGGATGGGTTACACACTAGACGCTTTTCAATGGCTGGAAGAAGCGCCCTCTGTTGTGCCGTTCCACGCGCTCGCGAACGTAAGAACATAGCATGCGCTGCGATGATGCCATCCGGCAACAACGTTTCAATTTAAGCCGCAACACATAGGAAGCACAGGAAACACAAGTGCGTGAATCCCGGACGTCATGGGGAACAAAGAAGGCACTACTCGTTCCAACACAGCATCGCACGACAACGAAACAGCACGTGGTTACTAGCAAACTCTGACATCACTCTGACAACTCCCGGATAACATGCTGTGCGAAATTGTACATCATGAGGTGTTATAGGCTCGTCAAAGTGGCGGAAAGTGGTAGCGACGGTTTCGGACACCGCCGGAGTCCTTAACCGATACCGATCACAATAAGACGAAGAAGAAGAACACGAAAGAGAGAACTGCACGCCTGTGCGAATTTGAACCATGTTCAATAGAAATAGTGGCATCCACTTGAGAACTCTGTGTTCTCAGCCCCGGCTCTGATATGGTGGAAGTGGTGTTTAAGGACATACGTTGTCTGTGGACCGCTGTGGCTTCATCGAGACGATGACGATAAAAAGAAGGAGTAGAAGGAGGAAGAAATAAGAGGAAGAAGAAAACGACGAGTTAGAAGAAGAGGAAATAGATGACGAGGAAGTAAAAGTGGACGAAGATGAGAGAACGACGACAAACAAAGAGATGACGGACGAAGAGGAGAAAGGAGAAGACAAACAGAAAGAGCGGCCAGAAAGGGAAAAGATGGAACAAGATGGCGAGAATATGAACGGAAGGAAACCGAAACAGAAGAATTTTAAATTTTATTAGCACCCAATTCTTGGCCATTCCCCCACAGTAGGCTTGGGCCATACATTGTCAGGTGAACAAGAACAACAAGAATGAGAGTGCACAGGAAAGTCTAGCTTACGCTGTCACTGCGCTGCGCCCTCTGCGCAGGCTTGGGTGTTTTTTCACTCTCTCTTTTTTGCACTTGGCTGTTAACGAAATACAGAGGCTGCCGTCAGCAGGAGAAAGCCATTCACTTAAAAAAGAAAGAGAAAAGAAGCATATAGTTGTTACAGACGTATAGCTAGCGTTGCATTTTCAGCTCGCGTTAACTTGGGAAATTCGAGCTACCGCGCAGATAAAGCAGCTGATCGGCAAGAACACGTTACATACGTTAGGCATAAATAAGAGTGTGTAATACCGTATAATGCTGTCGCTCTTACCTGGGGCAGGCAAGCCACCACGTCAATCTCAGAAATTGCACTTGGACGCTGCAACGATGCATAGCGCTTCGTTTTACGTACTGCCACGGCTGTGAACGTACTAAGTTTACAGACACCGACGTTCTAATCAGACACTATAATGAAGAAGTGCGCCTTGCGGGGTTGAGTGGATGTGGCTGCGAACCAGCGGCAGGAATGGCTTCTCTCTGTGCAGTGTTTTCGTGCGGCAGAAAAGGAGTCACCTGTCGACTGACTCAATTTTGAAAGTATTTTGCCTTGCGCGAGAGCTACTGAATGAAGACAAAAAGAATAAAAAAATTCACAGCATATCCACGGAGTGAATGATGATGAGTGGGCGAAGCTCCGGAGGTTCATCGTAGATCGTGCCGAGATCCGGATTAATTTAGTTAACGCGCACGCTACGAATCCTCATGGTTCAACTACGCACAAGTGAAATCTCCCACCGGCACTTCATTGCAAGTCAAGATACAGTGCATATATATATATATATATATATATATATATATATATATATATATATATATATATATGGGTGGCCGGTGAACGGTTCTCCAGCGCGAGCAGTCGGTATATTTCAATCAAGAAACTCGCTAGAAGACGCTGCCTGCGCCAACGTTGTCTCTCGCGTGTGAGGGCGCGTTCTCCTTCTTTGCGAGCTCGTAGAGCGTTCATCGAAGAAAGAGCGTTTCCATAGTCAACGCGCGCCTTTCGCTCTCTCTCTCTCTCTCACAAGACAGCAGATGGAAGAGTGAGAGAGCTCGCGCGCCGGGAGGCACGCGCCGAGGGCGAGCGCGAGCCTCCCGGCGGCGCGAGGTGGCTACATACCACCACCACCACCACCACCACCACCACCACCACTACCACTACTACTACTACTACTACTACTACGTATGAGGCCTCGGTTTGGACGACGTTTATTCTCAGTAGCTCGGCAGGTCGCTCGATGATGCCAACGCGCTGGGCGCAAAACACTATGATGATGATCACCCACCAGCGATGAAGAAGATAAGCAGAACGCATGGTGATGATGATAAAATACAGATGATGAAGACGTGCTTAATAAACGCCCACACTACTACTACTACTACTACTACTACTACTACTTACTACTACTACTACAGAGGAGGGAACGACCCACACCCTAAGGAGCTTCGCCCCTGAAACAAATGAACAAGACGTAACTACTAAGTCCACTATGCTGCACGCTACCTTGTTGTGGCGCTTGCGTTAATTAGCAACCAAGGTGGAGTGTTCAAGTAGAATATAGGTTAAGCACAAAGGCTGACTTCGCTAGTCTGCTCAAGGTGCAGCGCGCAACAGACTTGAATTCGCTCACAAAGGCAGATGTCCCCACTGATATACTGTGCGCCTATATGTGACATGCTGCCTTGCACGGGTGCATGCGTTATCATCCTCTGTGCTTGGAAAGCGCCGGTGCCACCCTTTTAAAACAGAACTGGGCAGTCCACCCGCCATTATGCTGATGCCTAAATAAAGCTTTTATGTCCTAGTAATATTAATTTTATTTCCATCAAATGTACCTACATGCATGAAGGCAAAAACTAGCCGTAAAAGTTATAGGCAAAAACGTTAGCTTTGCCGATGAACAGCGAGCCACCATAAAATCCGTTAATGCAGATGCCTGTTTAGAAAAAAATACAGCAGACGGGAAAAGTACATGTAAGTAGCACACCACGCGAAGAATGTCAACAACCACTCAGTCCTTCCGCCAGGCTAGAAAGCCACTCACTCAATGTTGTCAATGCGGGCTAGTCGTCCACAAGGAGCATAAAAGTGACTTCTTTCTGAGACGACGAGCGATGAGGACTGTATTCGTGCAAGACCTGTGTGGGTAGCGGCCGATCATCCATATGTCTGAGTGCGCCGTAGACGGAACCATCTTTGTGATTCAAACTGGGGACTGTGGCAGAATAAGTGCTCAATGTCTTCTTCGCTGTCGCATACGTGCGCCTCGCTGTCGGTCATTCCATTTAGTATAGCGTTATTCATCGCGGTGACGACCGCGAACCAAGGCCTTCAGGGAAGCGATGCTTCACTTCGATCAAGTCCGAATGAGAGTCGTGACATGGAGCCCCAAGAGTCACCTTATTTATGCTCGCCTGCTCGGCGACCATGGATTTGTCGTAAACACATCAGTTTGGCAAATATGGGAGACAGGTAAGCCGAGCGCTTTTCTGGCGCACAAGCGATTTTGTCTCGATCTGCTGCGAGCCACACAGCCCCTCGAAGCCATAGCAGATGACGCAGCGGACGCTGTAATCCGTTGACGCGCGGTTTGCGCCCACGCATTGTGCACGCCGTGCCGCCGTTGGCGCTTGCACGTCGCAAGGCTGATGCCATAGTTCCGGAAGTTCTTACTGCTTTTAGGCGTATACCCACGTCTATTGTTATAAAACATCAGCCTGGCCACCAGTCTAATGCATCCGCAAGGTTGTCCTGTCGGCTCTCTTTCGTGCGTCCGTATTTCGATGCCCTGCTAATGCTTTCAATAAGCATATTCACCAAGCAGTGTGGTCACGAGTGGGAAGCTATAAGCTGCCCTAATGGGCGCTACATTTACATTTACCGCCTCCTTTTAAAACCGAGAGTCAACTCTAATGAAATAAGTGATTACAGTGTGTCACACAGGATTACAGTTTTTCCGAAGCGCTTAGTGAAGGCGAAAGAACGTCGACAGATTAACGCTGAAAGTAGGTGCCACACAGTTGAAAGCTTATGGTCAGCTCTTGATCTGGCACACTGAATTTCGTTGTTTGCGGATAGTAGTGTTATTCAAATGGGCATTGAAACTCAACACATAGAGACGATTTTTTTTCGCGCATAAGTCTTCAATAAGACTGCTTCTAACGTTCTCTTTCTCAATTATTACCATTGTAAATATGTATTTCGATGCATACAGCGTCACTCGAGAGCACTGTTAGCGAGACTGCCCCGTTATTGTCTTCTTAGCACTTCAGTGTTAAGTAAAATCAGCGTTTTCGTTCCATTGCTTTATGAGCCTGTATCTGTCATCAGATCATTTTAGAGACCGATCTCTCATCAGGTCTTTTATCTTATCTTTTCTTTTTTTTTGGGGTGTGTGTGTGTGTGCGTGTGTGTCCGAAAAGGCGAGCTTTCGCGAAGCATTGTGCTCTTGACCGACATTTCCCTTGTTCTTTTGTTACAACTCTCTCTCCCTCTCTCGCTCTTGGTTGTCGCGTAAGCCAAACAAATATAGAAAAGTCCTTGAGATGCGGTCACGTCTATCCTGAAACGAGGAGAGGAAGTGGCGAACTGCCACCGTGCGTCCTAGATTGCAACATGCGAGCGGCTTTACCGATGAACAGGCTGAAGTTCTTTAACATCTCTTGTCAGCACAGCTGGCATAGAGTTTTCAATGAAGGTTCAGTTTCGTGCGCCGCTTATAAACATCGGTAGTTGACGCTCAGTGATGTCTTGAGCACCACCCGATCAGCCCCCGAGGCTCGACTCGAACCTCGGAAAAAAGAAAAGCAAGCAGGGCTGGCATTGGCGCCTTTTTTTTTTCTTTTTGCGCCAACTTACAAATCATTCGCAGACTGGACTGCGCTTCGCCCTGCTTTGCCAAAGCCACTACTTCGTCGTAAATTGGCGCCGCTGCGGTCTTAAACCTGGGCAGTAAAAATATGGCTCGCGACATGACGACGCTCATAAAGGGTGTGTGTTCACGTGGACGCCACCAGCCGTATAAACACTGGCGTGGAGGGAGCAAGCTTCTGCCGAGTTTCTCGCGGCGTAAACATTGGAAAGGGAAGTTGGCTGGATTAAACTTCAAGTCCAATGTTCAGAGTATAGTACAGAGCCGCTGTTCCTATGCAGCCAACCCTGAGCCCTTTCCTTAATGCAATGATCTACGTATGGTCATAAAAGCAGCGCGCTGGTCACGTTGCTTTCATAGGAGCGGTGCTTTGCACGCAGCAGCTGTTCACGGAAGAGGGGATGAGAGAGCGTTGCCTCTTGTTTAGGCAGAGTACCGAGTGCCAAGCGTTGACCTGCGTTGCCGAGATATGGGGAAGCCGTGTCTCCATTAGCCATGTGATGCGCAACCAGCGTTCGGTCGAAGTCGAGAAGAGGACATCGGAAGCTCTAATGCGAGGATGCAGTCATATCAGCCGCCGCTATGAATGCGATCAGCACTGTACTGAAAGCATGCTCGTTGGAGCAGGTTATAATGACATAACCGTGATAGAACGGAAGCTGCGGACCAAATAACGTATGCAATTCTCATTGTCTTAATTGCCAAATCTTGTAGAAGAGCAGCCCTTTGCCTTTCAGGACCACAGAGCCGCCAGAGGCGGACGGAAAACTTTCCCATTTTCGATCTCTGACGTAACGGGTGTCGTTTTCGTCAAGTATGAGCGACGCTAAGTGCGACATGCCCCTTCGTATAGTTCTTTGATGACCGTGAATGCGACATCTGCGACGACCGCATTCAAGTTGTTCGCTGTGACAAGCAGCTACGAAGTTGTTTGAAAGAAGCTCCCCGTATTCCAATAGGTCACCCAAGTCAAGCTGTGAAGCGAAAAGGAATGTCATCTCTCGTGATGCCGATGGAACACTTCGCAGGTACATGACACCGCTGACGTCATTTGCCAGCTGAGGGCGATAATACCGTGCCTATAAGCACAGGGAAGAAGATTGATTGATCTCTGGGGCTTAACGTACCAAAACCACCTATGATTATGAGAGACGCCGTAGAGGAGGGCTGCGGAAATTTTGACCACCTGGGGTTTTAGGGGCGAAGCTCCTTAGGGTGTGGGTCGTTCCCTCCTCTGTTGTTGTTGTTGTTGTTGTTGTTGTTGTTGCTGTTGTAGTAGTAGTAGTAGTAGTAGTAGTAGTAGTAGTAGTAGTAGTAGTAGTAGTATGTATGTATGTATGTATGTATGTATGTATGTATGTATGTATGTATGTATGTATGTATGTATGTATGTATGTATGTATGTATCCTCGCGCCGCCAGGAGGCTCGCGCTCGCCCTCGGCGCGTGCCTCCCGGCGCGCGAGCTCTCTCACTCTTCCATCTGCTGTCTGGGGAGAGAGAGACAGAGAGCGAAAGGCGCGCGTTGACTATGGAAACGCTCTTTCTTCGATGAACGCTCTACCAGCTCGCAAAGAAGGAGAACGCGCCCTCACCCGCGAGAGCCAAGCTTGACGCAGGCAGCGTCTTCTAGCGAGTTTCTTGATTGAAAAATACCGACTGCTCGCGCTGGAGAACCGTTCACCGGCCACCCATATATATATATATATATATATATATATATATATATATATATATATATATATATATACGCACTGGATCTTGACTTGCAATGAAGTGCCGGTGGGAGATTTCACTCGTGCGTAGTTGAACCACAAGGATTCGTAGCGTGCGCGTTAACTAAATTAATCCGGATCTCGGCACGATCTACGATGAACCTCCGGAGCTCCGCCCATTCATCATCATTCACTCCGTGGATATGCTGTCAATTTTTTTTAACGCGCACTGACATCGCACAATACATGGGCCTCAACATTTCGGCTCCATCGAAATGCAGCCGCCGTAGCCGGGATTCGATCCCGCGACCCTCGGATCAGCAGCCGAGTACCATAGCCACTAGACTACCATGACGGGGCAGAGAAAAAGAGAAGAAGGAAAAGGTAGTGGGGTCAAGTGCACGAGTGTCAGGTTTGTTACCTTATGCTGTAAGCGGGCATTTGTTATCAAAATGCTAACATAGTAGATGATACGATTATTTTACTTTTCATCTGTACCTGTGGCGCACACAGAATGCGCGACGAACACCAACTAAGCAACTACTTAGGTAAAAGCGCGCGCTATCCTAATCTTTCGAATAGCAATTTTATATTTTTCTTGGTTAACGAGCCCTGTAGGTTCCAGAGCACACACACACACACAAAACAAAAAAGACAGAGTATGGATAGAATTGGTATACATATTATGTTTGTTTAACTTTATGGGAATGGCGGCTCTGACAGTAAAACTAACGCCTGTATTGCTGCATAAGTATATACACAATCACTTCAGCTTTTCACTCGTGGAGCAGTTTATGATTATTGAGACGTTATCAACATGTTCCTTTTCAAGTTTTCCGGTACTGTGACTACTAAATCGGAAAACAAATTTTCTTAAATGGACCAACAACGAGTTTTTAAGGTACCTGTTTTCTTTATTTCTACGGAAAGCTTACCGGTTGGAGTGTCCAGTCACGAAATGCCAACCGGGAAAAATGCCGTGAAACATTCTTCATGAGAATTTTTTTGCCTATGGAGTCTTACATGCAACACATGTTGCAAACAGTGTTCGACAGCCGTCGGGTGTGTTCGCGCCGAGCTATGCCTCCACAGAGCGCATGGCGCTAGGCCTGCAAGTCACTGAGCACACGCGCCGAGGTTAAAAACAGATTTCGGGTTGCCGCGAAGACAGCGCCGCTTCTCGGCGTCGACTCCTTTTACTGCGTAGAAAGCAAATAGTAGGGCAGAGATGCGCTTTTATGTGTCGACCGCAGCTTTAAGTATACGGTCGTATGAACACCAGCTGGCGACGTACGGCGATTCAAAGACTCCAAATAGCAGTAACAAGGCGTCTCCACCAGGCTACGCCACGTGTCAGTTGCCCCAGTTTTTAAGTTCAATTTAAGAATACAAATATACCGCTCACCTCCCGAAAGGGTGCTCGATTCCATCACTATAATTCAAGTTCTCTCGAAATGCACAAAGGTCCGTTCACACGTTCTGGCCAGTTGTCGGTCCCTTTAAAATACAATCATTCAAGCGTTTGTGTTCACCTAAAGAAATATCGTTTCCGGCACACACCAACGAAGAAACAATATTGTAAGAACATGACGTAGGGGAGGGGTTTGCTTGTGTTGGCTATATCTACATGGGTATGCAAGGAATACGAGTACGCAATTGGAAGCTATGATATTTGCCTTCTAGAGCGCGCATTCCCGCTGTACGTCGCCAGTCCCGAAGGTCAACTTATCTCAAGATGATCGGTAAAAACGACTAATCCATACTCCGCTTCACAAACTGTTGGCAGCACTGCCGAAGGTAGAGAGCTCTCTCGTGCAATGAGGGCTTCAGGTACAGAGCAAATAGTCTCTCAAGTATTTTAGCAATCCAAAACATAGGACTCATGTTCGTAAAGTATACAGAACATTTCGCACGTTTGTGAAATTATCAGCCAAAACCTGCACGGACGCAGCTCTGCGGAGGTTTCTTGCGAAAGTATTATGCGTCGCCCGAGTTGGTTGTGTCTCCACAAGCTGTGCCGCCAGTGAGCCATCCATTTGTGCGCGATTTCTCCAAGGTGGTGAAGCAGATAGTTTTAAAACGGTTTCGAAGCGCTTCGCCTCGAGATACGGGACAATGCGCGAGTGTGATTCCGAACATCAACAGGACGGCGAAACTCGCCCAGGTGAGCGAACGAACACTCTACCGATGGAAGAAGCGTTCATGTGGGAAAGGCCGTGAATGGGCGAGGAAGCGGGGTGATTTTTGACCTGAGAGTCTTGAGAAAGGTAGAGGATAGCTTTTTTGAAAGACTTGAAATTCTTACTACAAGCGGTACAGCCTTTGGTATAGGAGGATACGCTATATACCACCGCGTCCACAACGACGATGCTGAGGATGCTGAAGAAGCTTGGCTTCAAGTACAGGAAATGCTCTCGCAACGCTTTTCCCATCGAGGCAACGCACAATGTGCAATGCCGTCGCCGGTACCTTTGCGGAATAAACGTGGGTCAAGGCCGGCAACACGCGCAGTCGAGTGTCGATAGACGACACTGTCCACTCTGCGCACAAAGCACGTAGACCTGAATTGTCTACTGGGTTTTCAAAACACGAGTGATAAAAACAGCAGACTTATTGTGACACACTGCGGCAGCGAACGTGGTTTCTTCGAAGGTTCAGCTGAAGTATTCCGAGCTAAGAAAAGCTCAGGCGACTACCACGATCAAATGAACGGGGACCAATACGAAAAGTGGTTCTCCCAGAAGCTGCTCCAACAACTACCACCAGGTAGTGTTATAGCGATGGATAATCCGCCGCATCATTCTGTGAAGCAGGACGAAGTGCCCCTCATGATTAGCCTAAAAAAAGGACATACAGTCTTGGCTGTCTGAAAACGGTGTTGCGTGGAACAGCCACATTGTGAAGGCAGAGAGAGAGAACTAGAATGACACTTCTTTCCAGTTTGCTACCCTGCGTTGGGGGGAGATATGAAAGGTTAGAAGAAAGGTCAAGGCAGAGCTAATAAAGCTTGTCGACAACGTAAACACAGGCGGGGCCCAATGCCGTGTGGACTGCATCGCTCAGACTGCTGGCCACCTCGTTGTGCGCCACCCTACCACTGCAAACTGAACCTGACAGGGCTTGTTTGGAGCGACATCAAGGTCTTGGTAGCGAGCGCAAACAGGACGTTGAAGCTCCAAGACGTTGAGGAGGAGGAGGAGAAGGAGGGAGGAAAGACAGGGAGGTTAGCCAGTGCTGAGACCGGCTGGCTACCCTGTGCAGGGGAAAAGGGGTGAAGGGAATGAAAGATGATAGAAAGGGGACACGACAAGAAAAAATAAAAGGATAGAGAAAAAAACACGCACACACAAAAAAAGAGGCGCGACACTGCTTAGAGTCTGTCCTTTAGACAACTCGTCCGCGTTCAGTGCTTTCCGTGCTTACGATGGTCCTGGCCAGTGTCCCAAGACTCGTTGCTCGGACAAAGGGCTCCTGTCAAGTCTGTCTAGAGCAGCGGTAAGTTCTCTCCTGGGGCCACTGAAACAGGGACACTCACACAGAAGATGAGATATCGTTTCGTCGCAGCCGCAGTTCTCACACTTAGGGTCGTTTGCCATTCCAATGCGAAATGAGAAGGCTTTTGCGAAGGCAACCGCAAGCCACAGGCGACACAAAAGCGTCTCAGCTCGAGGTATTCCTGACGGAAGGCGGAACTGAAGGTCCCGGGTGCAAACTGTGAGCACGAGCCGCTGAGCCGCTGTTATGGCAAGACACCAAACAAGTGACTGCTGAAAAATGGAAGAGCTATGTCGAGCATGTTCTCAACCAGGAGCATGTGACGTGAAAACTGCACCACATAATCGATGATGCTGTCGACCATGGTCCCGCTCTTATAATCAACCTGGACGACGAACCAATGAGCACTGATGATTCAAGTAGTGATGGCGATAATATTCGAACCCTTGTAACGGGATGACGGGAATCAGCACGTGTGCGTACACGCCAGGAAGGTTCAGTGACGTCACAGTGAGATCAGCAAAAGGGAGAAGGCGTAACCGTCATCTATTATGTTGGAAAATAAAGTTTTTCATTAATTCATCCATTAATTGAATGTTTGATTTGGTCTCTGTAAACTTATGGTGGTCCCTCGCATATATTCGATACAGCTTGCTTGGGCAGTGGTTACACAGAAGGAAAAGTATTTTGTGCACATGTTGTAGAAATATTTAAAAAAAAAAATCGTACGAGCAAGAACTGATCGGGACAGGTGACGACAAAAAAACAAAAACAAAACAAAGTCAGGACCGTTCCTTTGGAACGGAAGTTGGCCCGCAAAAAAAAAAAACAAACAAAAGAGATCAAGGAAGACACCACCTGCTACAAAAAAAAAAAAGAAAGAAAGAACGTAAATAGTACCGTGCACATGTTTTCACCAAGATGGAGGCACCTTTCCGCTTCGATGAAGCGACATACGCGTAAGACAATTACGAAGTGCGGTCTGTTGTGATTGGCTGAGGGCGCCCGTACCTACCACCGTGCTGCAAACAGCTTGTGAAACAGAGCATAGAAGAAACCGAGGAACGGGCTATTGTCATAGCCATATATAGCTACTACCACCAACGCATACATCGTAAGCGACTCAAAATCTGCTGTTCGAAATTTCAAGGGGTACGCACTTGCACAACTGCCCATTCCATCGTCAAATAAAACTGGAACTGCAGCACGGTCCGAATTCTCTGGGCTACGGGTCACTCCTCGCTCCGCGGTAACGAGGTCGCCCACGATCGAGCAGGCTCAAGCTTTCGCCTCCCAATCTCACGGCTTACTGTCGTCTGGAAGGGAACATACGGAGACGGAATTGAAGGAGCCGTTGATGCTCGACCGCTTGGCAACTTGTGAAGAAGTGACGTAACAGTATTGGTTGTCTAGGCTCAACTATATAAGAGACAAGAAATTGAGACAATTGAGACCCTAGGAGACGAGAAATTGTCCGGAGGCAGCATATGAGCGGGAACCCTTCCAGTTCCTTTAATATACTCGGACATAAACACCTCCTTACACCATAGCTGCTGAAAACAGTGCCTATAGCAGAACGAGCAGACCATGCTTCACATCTTATGGGTTCACCGTCACACGCCGCAAACTCGCCATTTGCAAGTCTTATAAATTTCAACTTCTTAGCAGTGAGGGGCCATGCTGCTCAGCTATGATTCAGACGTTCAAGTAAAACTGATAGTTGGGCGAGTTGGTCGGTGTTAATGAAATTTGTAGCAGCGCGCAGTGAACAGAAACACAGGGAAGAAGAGACAAACGAGGGCTAACTCACGTTTACTTTTTTGAAGACGACAGTTGTGAGTTAGCATTCGTTTCTCTCTTCTTCTCTGTGTCTCTGTTCACTGTGCGCGCTACGAATTTCATCATGATGCAGACGTTCAAGTCTGGGGTCACACAGCGGTCACAAGCAGCTGCCGGGAGATAGGCATGGGCGGCCGCATCACCACAAGTGGAGACCCGACATTTGTGATTTTCGTCTACTTGAAGATGACACTGAATAAATGCTCTCCTGTTCCTCCTCCTTCTAGGTTGCGGACAAAAACGAGCCGCCCGACAGTCACGTGAATGTGACGCTGTAGCATGCGTGTTCTCTCTCGAATGGCACTGCCGAAGACTTCAGTTTTCCAGAATGTTTCTTTTCAAGCCTGCTCCCGCAGCCTGTTTGAGTTATCGCTTGATTGTGCGAATTAGCGAGAAAGCTGTCGCATGCACTAATGGTTTTCAAAAGAAAGAAAGAAAGAAAGAAAGAAAGAAAGAAAGAAAGAAAGAAAGAGGTATGTATAGAGGGAAAGAGATGTCGCGTATTTGTGCTGTCTGTCGGGCTTCAATCGTGCAGTTTAGGAATATTTTCCTTAGGCACTTCATAAACCTCGTGCAGCCGTTTTCAGAGACTGGAACGCTTGCGAAATATTCAAGGGCGAAACGAGAGAAATTAATTATAAAACGGCACGTGTGTTAGCCTGTACCTTAGAGAACTAGAGACGGTTTTTACGGCACAGCTGAATTTATTTACTTTATTTAGGAAAACTGCAGGCCTTTGGCCCCGAGCAAGAGGGGGCATCACAGCAACACAAAAGAAAAAAAAAGAATATGCGTAAATAAATGCTGCATGAAATGAACATAGCGCATAACAATTTAGAAGCACGGCTCATACTTCGACATAGCAAAAAATCACAAAGAAAAATGGTTTGTCGAGGCAGCCACGAAATCGTTTGTCTCTAATACGTCAAAAGGAAGAAGATTCCACTCGCTTACCGTTCGAGGGAAAGAAAAAAAAACATACCTGTAAGCGCTAGTTCTAGCGAAAATTGGCTCAAGCAGATATCCGTGACTGTGCCTTGTTCTCGTAGTAGGCGGACATACAGAAGAAGGTAAAGGCATATTATTTTTCGCAGCAATAGTACTGTGTAGTAGTACAAGAGGATTAATTTTTCTGCGTGTTTGTAGTGTCTGTGTTCTGTTTTCAAGCATCAATGAGGACGGGAAATATCTCCTGGCATATTTTCCGTATATTTCACTGGACTCGCTCGAGTTCCAGAACGTCATTTCTAGTATGCGGGTCCCAGACATCAGCAGCATATACTAATTTAGATCTCACCATTGCATTGTAGGCTGATATCTTAGTTCTTATTTAGGCGCGTGTTTAAGCTTCCTCGTAACGAACCACAGTTTCTTTAATGCTGCTGAGCAGATACCTGAGATGCGTGTTGACAATGTAAGTTTATTGGTTAGAGTAACGCTACCGGTACTTACATTTTTCGAGTTCTGTCACACTTCTCTTTTCAAGCTGATAATGAAATTTGGCGGGATATTTTTTTCTTGTTACGCGTAAAAGTACGGTTTTTCTGCTTTTAGCTGCATTCCCCAATTCAAGTACCAGTAAAAAAAATTGCACAAGACATCCCTGAAATACATCATTATCACCATGGGACACAATTTCCTTGAAGATAACACAGTCATCCGCGTATAACCGAATGGACACATCAGCAGGGATAACATCAATTAAACCATCCTGCGATACAATGTCTCCACAACGCAACCACTGTTGCGACCGATGCATCGGAGACGGAGCGGCGCCACCAGAAGCTCGTTTGCCGCTACAGAAAACCGGAGACGAGACGACGGATGTCTCGAAAGCCGCAAACGAGTCGGGCTCCGGTAACGACTTCCACGTTACCTCAGCAGGGGGTGGCGAGTGATCTTCACCGAAAGGGGTCCTGCTGCTGTCGTATGGTCCGACTGAGATAAGGATCGCCTCGGCGACCTTCGTAGTTAAAGGGGTGGTCCACAACCTTCTGTCCCTTCGGACCCTCAACTTCGGATTGGAGGAGAAACGTCAACTGGGTCCTCCCTAGAAGGCCTCACAGGACGACGCGGACTATTTAATCAACGGGAGAACCCCAGCACTGGGATTCGGCAAGAGATTCGGCATTGCGATTCGGCATTCGGCTACCATGTAAATAAACCTTGTAAATATTTACCACTCCCAACTCCTCGTACACTTCTCTCCTGCCCCGTGGACTCCTGGCCTGAAGGCGACACGAGTCCACCACAACTGGTGGCAGCGATGAACCACGACAAGGGGTGATAGCGGTGAGATCACAACAATTGGTGATATCGGTGACATCACGACAACTGGTGGCAGCGGTGGGATCTCGACACCGCATAACACCCACAGACGAAGGGACTCAGCGAAGCCGAAATAAAACCACCGCCGACGCTTTTTCTTGGGAACGCTCATACCGGGGAAATAAAGGGGGTGGGGGGGAGTCAAGGGAAGACCTCGCCAACTCCTCTTCAGTAGTATCCATTATCAACTCTTATTAGCAACACCAATTTGTTCTGTACATGAAACCACAGTGGCGGAACGAACCTTGCGCAAACAGACTTACAGATTTTGATCATGTGCAACAACGACAGGCTTATTTTCGCTTTCCTACCCCCCCCCCCCTTCCCCCTCTTCCCCGTCTCCCGCGTGTTTAAATTGGAAACCTATACCACCACATTAAGGCACGAAATGAAACTTCATCTTCAGTCCTGCATACTACCTTTATTTTACCACCATACGACCCTAAAAAAACCTGAAATATAACACATGAAGCGCCCGGTTGCACACGTGATTGGCTGGCAGCAAAACGCGAACACGCAACGGCTTTCGCTTGCGCATTCTCGGAAAGCCCTAAGCACTCTAAAATGAAAAAAAAAATGTTCGGGTTTGGAGTCTTCCCTGTATTTATTGACACACGCGACGTGTTTGAGAACACAACAAGAAATAGTAACCATTGCCGGGTCATTGCCTTGTTGGGCGGGAAGAAAAAAAACAGTTAAATTCCAAGGATAAAGGTCCTTGTTAAGATAAGAAAATACAGGAAAACGCTTAATGTTTGTCTTTAAGAACACAAGCTTTACCGCATAGGAAATCACGGTATGCTGGGGTCGTCTCGTCGTAACGGGCAGAAACGGCCGCGAGGGCAGAGCGCGAGTCGTCGTGGCATCTTCAGGTGAAAGGAGCGCTCGTCTCGCTCCTGGAGGACATTGATTTGATTCCTATTCCGACCCAAATTTCTTTTCAGCTCAACCTGCTTTGTTTGCCTGGTTTCTTCTTACTCCTTCCAGTGTCACAGCCATTTAACGCCTATGGTCAATAACGCCGCCAACGGAATTTCTGCGAGACGGGCTCTGCAACTCTAGCTCGTCGTTAATATCCCGACTGCTTCGTTGGTGACAAGAAGCAGCCGGTGCCGAGTACAGACGCCAACCGCTTTTATTTCTTCACGTAGTTAAAAGAAGAAAGTAGCCATGTATTTTTTTTTTCACGCACCATATGAGTGATTAGTCGAGCGTGGTGAACGTCATACATTAGTCAAGCTATTTAAACGACAGCGGCTTTACGTGGATTTAGACTGCACCTGGAGCGCTATAGTACGTTGATTGGGATGCCCTTATTAAGTCGATTACGCTTATTTACACATTCTCCCATGATCTAAAAATAATCGTGGAATTAAAAAACAATGCAGCCATTCGGGCTTTCTTTTGCTTCACATGCAGAGAACCGTTTACATAAAAGCGTTGCCTTTCTAGGAGCTACTGCAATATTAGAAGCGTGTTGACTCTCGCCTTTGTTGCTCATCAGACGACGCAACGTCATGTGTCCATGGACACACAGTCATCTAATAGTTACAAACAGCTACATGTAGTGGACCTATATGGTGCATATATTAGAAGTGCGAACGAGTACAAATTATTATTTACGTGCACAGGTGTACCGCGTGCCTATACACATTTGGTAATGGCGTTTTGTTCAGTATTGGCTGCATTGTCTGCACTTATGACACCCATATTCATAATTTTTAAAAAAATTCTTAGCGCCCTGAAAATTTTATGCAATCTACAAATTGCACTTCGAGTTCGAAGGCACAATTTTCTGTCACTCCGGAGCAATACCTTCCCGCATTGGTTGGCGGGTCGGCCTAACAATAAATCTCAACGTCTGCTTTCGTTACGTATACGACGCCTTCTAAAGGGGCACTTTCTTCACTCACACGTGCGAAAGCTACCGTTGCACACCTGCTGGCGCGTTCTGAATGCTCTTCGACCTCGGGCGTTCAACCATAGTGTTGCTCAAGCGAAGTTAGGTAAGTGTAATAAAGCGGTTCCACACCGTCTGTCTGCGTTCCCTCAAGTAGACTTACTTTTGCTTTCTCCCGACGCCTCTCCCGCCAAAGCGTCCATCAGGAGCTTTTGAATCGAACGCGCTTCGAGAAGCAAGCCAGGGGCACCGCACTCGCAGATCGTGCGTTCGGAGATTTCGAACTCGTACGGCACCTTGTGCAAGGCGCGATTTCATCCTGTTCGCTCTTGCAAAGGCAGTAGCCCACGGCCTGTGCGTATGGTGGTGGGCTCGTCAAGGCATCTCCGATAACGTCGGCGTTATATCTGAGCAGTTTCAAGCGCGTTCGGCGTGACTGCGCGTTTTTATAACTGAGCATCGATCATTTATATTGCTGGAGAAGTATACAGCGAACGATGGAGCGGCGCTCATCGCTCCGAGAGCCATGCCTAACTTCAGACTGGTTTTGGCAATATCGCAAAGTGTCATCTCCACGCTCCATATTGCTGGCGGCACCCTCTAATTTGGAGAATTGCGCTGTTGTGACATCGTGCGCGATTGTCTGACGACAATATCGTTGTTTGTGTATCGCGCACTTGGAAAACGAAGCCAGGAAAGTTGGATGCAACAACGCTCCCCCCCCCCCCCCTTCCGTAAAGGTAAGAAAAGTGATAAAAAAAACGACTAAACACACAGTGATTCCGGTGCTTCACCTCTCTCAAACCATTTGTTTTGCAAGATTACTTACGACTCGAGAAGTGATTTCCCATGGCAACAGATATGACTAAAAAAAAAATAAGGGGGAAAAAGCATTATTTTTCATCAGCTCAGAGAATACATACCTTATTTATCTTAATTTATTATTTTTCAATGTATTCACATTTCTTTCCGCTAGAGGCAATAGCAGGAAAGTAACCATTACTTTCCTGCTAGTTATATCCTTTGGTTTTTGCGTGCTCCAAGCACGATGTGCTTTCTCGAGGACTCCCGGATTAGTTTCGAGTACCTAACGTTCGTTCACGCGCACCCGAATCGTAGTGCACAAACCGTTTATTAATTATTATTATTATTATTATTATTATTATTATTATTATTATTATTATTATTATTATTATTATTATTATTATTATTATTATTATACATTTCTCCCTCATCGAAATGTGGCCGCCATCACCATGGGTTGGAGCCGTGACCTCGTGTTCAGCAGTACAATGTCATAATAACCACATGGCGACCGTGGCGGGTTATCGTTTTCAACACATGTTTGTCTGCATAGTCAGTGTTGTGCAAATTTTGCGTAAAATTTGGTCTCCCTATTTTATGAGATCGGTAGTCTGCGTGCAATGAAGCTTGAAGATCAGACATTCTTTACGGGCAAGAAAGCCACCTCCTGAACAAAAGACGCATTACGCATATTATTATTATTATTATTATTATTATTATTATTATTATTCAAAATTTCTTACAGGCCCATTGAAGGGCATTGAGTAAGGGGGGCATCTGCATTTACAAAACAGTAGCATTACTACTCATTATTATTATTATTATTATTATTATTATTATTATTATTATTATTCACAATTCCTTATAGGCCCATTGAAGGGCATTGAGTAAGGGGGGCATCTGCATTTACAAAACAGTAGCATTACTACTCATTATTATTATTATTATTATTATTATTATTATTATTATTATTATTATTATTATTATTATTATTATTATCATTATTATTATCATTATTATTATTATTATTATTATTATTATTATTATTATTATTATTATTATTATTATTATTATTATTATTATTATTACTACTATTATTATTATTATTCAAAATTCCTTACAGGCCCATTGAAGGGCATTGAGTAAGGGGGGCATCTGCATTTACAAAACAGTAGCATTACTATTTATTATTATTATTATTATTATTATTATTATTATTATTATTATTATTATTATTATTATTATTATTATTATTATTATTATTATTAACCCTTAAAGCCCCTGTTGGGCTATTACATAAGGGGGAGCGCACAAAAGAAAACGGAACGTACAAACAGACATGAATAATAAACCACATAAAGAAAGGGACGAAGTTAAATGCTAAGACGATCAAAATAAACAGGAACAACAATGCACTCGACGTCAGGAGAAATACACAAGAAGAATACCGCACTCAAGGTAAAAATGCGTTACGCATCAGCACTCAAAAAGTTTGTTAGTATGTTTTTAAACTTGGTGGGGTCACTACAAGGTCAGATAAGCTATTCCATTCTGCAATGATTACTGGCAGGAAAGACTTATAAAATATTGGGCAGAGCCGTGAATTCTTTGAAGACGGAGGGAGTTCGACGGGCAGCGTGAAGTGTGGTGTGGGGGAAAAAAGAAGCGTGTCATGTAAGTGTGGGAAGTCATAATGGAGCTTATGAAAGAAGCGTAAGCGAGAGATTTTTCGGCCAAGTGCTAATGATTTGATGTCCAAGGATGATTTGATGTTTGTGACACCTAGCCGATGGTCGTACTGGCGTGTAATAAACCGAGCTGCGTGGTTTCGGACAGCTTCAAGTAACTCAACAAGGTACGCTTGATGTGGATTACATATTGCCGATGCGAATTCTAGTTTGGTGTGGATAAATGTCTCATATGCTAGTTTACGGATCACAGGGAGGAGATGATGATAGTGACCGTCGAATGAATTCCATAAATTCGTTAGTGGCAACAACCAGATTATGAATATGTTCTGACCATGTAAGCCTGCTTGTGATGGTAACGCTAAGGTACCTGTATGATTGAACCAGCTCAATAGGAAGAGGTTGTAAAGAGCAGGAGTATGATATGAAAGAGTGTTTCTGCGATACGTGCATGGACTTACATTTTCTGACGTTTAGTTTCATGAGTCACTGAGTGCACCATTTTTAAGTTGTAGAGAGGTCATCCTGTAAAACCATCTGATCATTATGTGAGCATACACGGCGGTACAGGACGCAGTCATCGGCAAATAGCCGGATGGAAGACGAAATACCACAGGTAGGTCATTAAGGAATATTGATGAAAATTCTTATTATTATTATTAACACCGTGTTATTAAGTAACTGTAAAATAAAAGCATTTGCTCACGTTTGCTCAAGCTTCATAGTGTAACGGATTGAATGGAATTGAATCGAACTGAATCTTTATTTTCATGTTTGGTACAACGTGAAGGATGGCGGGAGTAAAAGCTGCACTAAAACGTCTTGACTAGCTCCCGCTACCTTAAGCTAAATGAGTCAGAAGCAGTAGCCCACAAACAAAATAATAAAAGCATAATACGCGGAACTATGGCAATGTAAATCAAAATAATTGCATAATCTAAACGTAAACAGGATACAAAAAACATCAGAAGCTAGAAGAGACTATGGATACATGTATTACAAAAATGAATAATAGGTCAAGCAGATACAAAAGGGTAAATTACATGCATGATACAATTTATAGAAACAACGATACTACATTTATTATTAAGTAACACTGTAAAATAAAAGCCTTTGCTCACGTTTGCTCAAGCTTCATAGTGTAACGGATCATAGAACTGACAATCGACCACATTCCTTGTTGTAAGAGCCGAAACAAGTAAAGGCTACCACTGGAAGTGCTGGCACTGCGGTCGTTTTGATGCATTGTAAATCAGATCAAGTGGTGCCATTTCGGATTCATAGCGTTGTATCATGGCTTGCCGTGAGCAGTCATTTCATCTGCTTTAGTGAGCGTGCTTTTGTGTTTGTGTTTCGGAACGTTGTGCCTTGTCGCTTAGTTATCGTACTGGCAGAAATGTGACCACTTTTGGACCCCGAAACACGTCATTAGAGACCCTCGTTTAATCATCCAGAAGTTACTCTAGGTACGTAGTCGATACTGACACGGTCTTGTTTTGGTCTACGTGTAGTTGGTGTAATATGGCACTGAACTGCACCGAATATGACTGCCCCATGTTTTCATCCTCCGACTTGAACAAGTTATTTTACATGTCCACGGTTGTGCCGTCGTATGTAAACCTTTACTGCAAGGTTAACGTTCGGGAAGCGCCGGTTATAATGTTATTTATGGTGTTTGTAGTTGTGAAAAAGTAGCCTGGCTAAACTTGCAAATTCATGCAATTTAGTTCGTACCCTGTATACCATATGCTCTGGGAACGCCTTTCCAAGCATAGCAGAAGAACAGTGCATGGAAGGTTCAGCTGACAAGCCCGAGTTCCGAGTAGCAGCTTCAGACGAACGTAGCTACGCTATCAGCACAAGTCCTCGGCTGTCTGAAATGCGATGGTTCTCTACCTGGCTTTTGGCGAAAAAAAAATAATTCACTTGGACGCTCGTGCTCAAGAATAACATAACTCTGCTGCGCATATGGAGACAAGATAACATTTTTTTACTAGAGAATATAATATAACAATAAGAATAAGAATAGTGCTCCTAGAAGTATTTCTGAACAAACGAAGTTGGGGGTTATATACAAAATACTGGAAGCTTGCATAAAAGAGTCGCGTACAGAGCGGTCCACTGTTAGAGGGAACACGCGATTGCGTGGCCGCGCTCCGCGGAGTGCCAGCGTATCTGGCGCGGACGCGCACCGAAGTGGCGCAGGCTCGTATATAGGGACCCAGGAGAGGGAGGTGCCTTGTGTCGTCTGCTGCAGCGCCGGAGCGCAAATAGAGTAGGGAGTTTTAGCAGCGGCGGCTTACCGTACGCTAAGTACGGTAATGCCGTGAAGTCGTACTTGGCACGTAGAAAATTGAGCTTCTGGAGGCTTTACCAGCAAGTTTTATCATCTGACGACGTTTCCATACTCACCGAGCAACTAGTGCAGGTCTTTCCGACTAAAATACCCACGTGCAGACCATGACGGTACGGTATCGCCGTCATTGCCGTACGGTAAGCCGGCGCTGCTAAAGCTCTCTAGTGTCTCAATGTCCTCCACGCTCTAAGCGCAAGGCAACACTGGCGCCCTTCTGCGACGGTCCCTGCTTCGCGCCCCAGTGCTGTAACAGACGGCGCGAGGCAGCTTCCTTGAGTCGCTGTACGCCTGCGCCGCTTCACTAGAGAGAGTTTATCAGTTGATCAGGCCGTGCCTGATCAACACCCTCAAGTGGGACACATTGGTAGTCCGTGGAGCGCGGCTACGCGCTCGCGTGTTCCCTGGAGCAGTGGACTAGGCTCTATCGTGCCAGCGAACATTACCTAGTACGTTGCAATTCAGTGCTGAAGTATTTTCCCAACGGCATTGATGCGTTTGCTTCCCGCATGGTAGCAAAGCGAGCAAAGCGAATATAGTAAAAAAAACAACAACATATATGCCCCAGGTGAGCATAGGAAAAAAATAAAAGTGCGAAGGGCGAACGCTACGGCACGAGGAAAATGCTGATTCCGCGTCTTTCGATAGTTTCACATTTTACATTGCCGTCGCTTCCCAGGCAGATCTGAAGTACGAATTTATTTCCCGCATCCGAATACACTACTGTTGTGCGTTAAGTCCACCTACACAGCGAGCCACGGATCTGTCTGTCTGTCTGTCTGTCTGTCTGTCTGTCTGTCTGTCTGTCTGTCTGTCTTGCTTTCTTCCTTTCTTCGTTTCTTGCTTTCTTCCTTTAAGCTATCCCGTTCTAGAGAAGCTATCGCCTCCCCTAATTACCGCGGTGCTATTCTCGGAGCCTAGATAACGTCGTAGTGTTATAAATACTGAACGCGATGTAACACCCTATCAAAATGTTGATAATTTTCTCAGTCTCGATGACAAACTTCTTCTGTTACCTGGGTATTTTAACATCGATCCTTTAATTGACATGTCAGTAAACAGTAGTTGGCGCTCACCTCGTCTGTGACCGCTCTCTGGCCACAACAGTACCGCAGCCCTTATGGTGCCTCATGCGCACTTTTCTACACCCTACTCTGCGACGCGACAGTCATACACTCGCAATGGACTAGCCCAGATCTAAACTCAAGCCATCTCCGCCATCTCCGCGCACAGGCCTCAGGCCCGACCGACCACGGACAATTGATCGTCGGATATGCACCGCTTCGCTCTTTGACTTCCTGCACAAATCAGATTTGTTCGTGTATTTCTTGCGCCCTTTCCCCCAAGCCCTAAGGGCAAGGTTTCGAAATAAAACAATCCATTATGTTTCCAGCGCCTTTACATTCACTATATAGTAGCGAAACGTCGGGGCCGTTAAACTTGGGCACATCGGAAGGCCAGGAAGACGAAGAGGCGCGGGATCCACTCCGCACAGACAAGCGATGAGGAGTCGACGCGATGACTTGGGAGAGCACTCACTGAGGGTTTACTTATCTAACACAACTCGAAGTTACAAAATACACTGGGCAGCGATTACAAAACAGAATATGATGTCATACCCCGTCGGCTTGCCGGACTGGTCTCCGGTGGTGTAATGCGTAATGGTCCCCGAGTCCACTCTCCCCAAAAAGACCCGAGTCGCTGCTTAAAGGGGCCCTGAAACGCATTTCACGCACATTGATTTTATTGTACCTTTGCTTTGTGTGGGTCTTGATGGTGACCGAAACACCAGTGAAAGCGGCGAAATGGAACCGTATTATAATTTGATTCGTACCTGAAATCTGTTTCCGCGCTGACTACAGCGCCATACGTCAGCAGTTTTTCCAAGCGGATATGATATCACCATGCTGGCTTTGCTGCAGGTTCTGATTGGCCGGGAAACGTAAGAATAAAAATATGCATCACACATGCTTACAATGCATCGAATATGAGAAATTTCAAATTGAGAACGTGTTTTATGCTTGCTAAAGCTACCAAAAGGTACAAATTTGTGCATTACAATTTCATTTTACTTGTAACTGACACAAGCAGCGCTGTGCGGCCCATGTGGCTGTTGTTGTAGGAAGGCCATAGAGGGCAGCATGGTTCCGGTTCTGCAAGATGTAAGCCGCGTTTTGATTGGAAGTAGCGTGCACGCCTCGGGATGCCGATATCTGTCGTCTGCTTTTATTTTGAATTTGTAAGTTGAATAACTTGCGTTTGCCTGCATCGATCTCGAAAATTCTTTTTGCATTCACACCCAGGATAATACAAAGAACCCGTTTCGATGCAAAGCTCAGCGAGTAAAATATGGTTCCAGGGCTCCTTCAAACAAAACTCTGCAGCATCCACGGGAACGCGTACCTGCCGGAGAACCACTGTTTTCAACCAATAGGCAACCAGCTTATACGTACCAATCAGGCGAGCCGAAGGCAACCATTCTCCACGCGACTTTACTTGGTCGCGTGAATCCTGCCTCGTTATAAAACCAACGTAGTTCCTGTAACCAACACATTTTTGTGGACGCAGCGAATGACAAAGTTTTTCCAACATTAAGTTTGCGGCTCAGCTAGAAACCGCGTGCTCAGCTCTTTTTATTACGCATTCGAACTTCTCTAAATCTTGTTTCGGGACTCAACCCGGAACTCCACCCTAGGAAGTGCAATCTAGAAGGGGTTCTTTTCGTGTATAGAATTCGGTCGTTAAATGAAACGTTCTGATTCTGGTTCACATATTAAGCGGACATCATATTCATCATCAGCAGCCCATCTTATGTCCACTGCAGGGCGAAGGCCTCTCCCAATCCTCTCCATTCTTGCCTGTCCTGCGCGAGCCGATTCCATATTCGCGGCTAGAAGCTCCGTTGATGTCCCCGTCGTAGGTCCAGGGTTCGGATGGTTCGGTCACTTGGGAGGTGTTGGCCATGGTGTTGCACCAGGGAGGCCAGTTCCTGTTCTGGTGCGTATTTGAGTCTCGCAGATGAGGCATGGCGGTGGTGAAAGCCCGTATGCATCTTTGTTCAAATGCTCCATTGGGGGAAGGTTAAACAAGAGCAACGCTCACCCCTCGGGAAGGCTTTGGGGCCGGTGCGGGAGACATCATGCTCTCATGTCAGTACATGTCAGTAATAGTCACATGTCAGTATCAGTCACATGTCGCATGGACCCCGAAACAGTTACATGTCAATAAACAGGGGAGGCACACACACACACACACACACACACACACACACACACACACACACACACACACACACACACACACACACACACACACACACACACACACACACACACACACACACACACACACACACACACACACACACACAGCAATTAAAAGAATGTGAAGAGGAAAAAAACAACTGTCAGAGGCCCGCGATGCACGTGCCCCCAAAAGCGTTTTAACGGAGCCCGATCTTCCCTTCCTGTTCTACGAATCGCTAAGACCGCGGAAATTTCCGTGTCAGCCGTGCCACAACTCTTTTTCGGCATTGGCTTCACGGCACGTAACCCATTTGTGTTGAAAGAGATTTGAGCACGGGCTCTGGAGGCAGGAACTGCGGAAAACAACTTGAAATCGGAAGCGAAGGAGGTACAGTTGTGTGTCCACGCGTGTGGACAGATGTTGAAAGCCGAATTTCAAATCTTCGGACTGATGCAGCCACTTTTGTGTCCTCGTTGAGGCGGACCCCCACGTACTGTCAGACAGAAGCTGTGGACGCGGGAGGATGCACTTTGGTAACGAGGAGCGCTCGCTTTTCGTGGTACACACACTCCACTTGCAAAGAAGCCGATTTAAAAGACACTTGAGAATCTTTTGAATGCAAAGGCTTTTGGCAATGCGGAATGTAAACATTTGTGAAACATTTCTGGTCGTGCTTTGAGGAAGTTTGGTGAAACGTCGTCGAGATATTCGTTCGCGTCAGATGATACGGCGAAACAGAATAAGTGGTTATAAAATTACGCTAAAGGGATTGCACAATTACGAGTGCAAGCTTCAGCGTCCATCTGGTACTTCTTACGTCGATAGCGTGGGGAATTCTGCTGATTAGTGTCGAGCAGATACTTCGCGGCAGAGTTTTCGCGCGCAAGTGCGAGTCTATTTTAAGTGTGCAAACATCGAAAGCTAGTTCATTCATTCGAGCCAGCTATACGGAAGCCGTGAAATCAATACAAAAAAAACAAATAACCAAGAACGAAGTACGCAGAGCTTACGCTAAGTCTCGCAAGGCCAAATAACAGCGAAGCTGGCCGATAGTTTACTGAAACAGCTAGGTCACTTGATAGTCATGTGATGTTTTGGCCGGAGCATACCACGCGACATTGCGTTACGTAATTTTGGCGGAAACATGTCACGTGATATTTTGTTACGTGACTTTGGCGGCGGGAACACGCCCTCTGTTAACATCCCTGCCTTTCCCTTCCCTTTACACGTAATGCAATGTCACGTGCTATTGCATGATGCCTCACAAATTACGGCCAGCTGAAACAGCTTCTCTGTTAAAACTGGCGCGACAGAGTTTTTACGGTTAGCTTAAGCAGCTTCGCTACTAAAAGGAAAACGAAGTATCAAGAACGACGTACACATGATCGTAAGCGTACGCACACGTTCGTATGTATGTATGTATGTATGTATGTATGTATGTATGTATGTATGTATGTATGTATGTATGTATGTATGTATGTATGTATGTATGTATGTATGTATGTATGTATGTATGCATGCATGCATGTATGCATGTATGTATGTATGTATGTATGTATGTATGTATGTATGTATGTATGTATGTATGTATGTATGTATGTATGTGCGGGAGTGCATCAACCAGAACTATAAACATGCATTCATGTTGTTCGCGTTGAACTTAGTGATGTTGCGCGCAATTTGGGATATTGCAGAAAAAACTGCTCCAAATGATCGATGGTCATTTGATGATCAAAACGATTACGCAGTAAATGAAAATAATGTGGTGAAATAATTTGCCTTCTCGATCCCGTTGACACCATGGCTGCAGGTCAAAGCGTACCGTTGGGCTGGCTGCTTCAATGCAGCAGCAAGCAGCGCCAGAAAACACGAGGTAATGAAAGCAGAAAGGGACAAAGACAGACGGAGGCGTTCGGATTGTTCCTCGTCTCCTTTTCTCTTAACTCGCCTATTCCGGCGCCGTTTTATGGCAGCTATCGCAAGAGGTGGAAGCTTGTTGGGCCAGTGTTCCATTTTCCACTGCTCCGCATGCCTCAATGCCATTTGCTTTCTTATTACGTGCGCCAAATTCGTATCGGTTGGTCAGCGCAAGTTCACTTGCCTTCAAATGGTCGCATTTGGGCAGCGCATATGAAAAAATATGACATAATAGCGCTGTGATTCCCGTATCAACGGCCGCTCAGTTTGCACTGGCGGTCTTCTCGCGTATGGCGTCGCATGCAGTGGCGGCCGAGAATGAGATAGCCCACGTGTTGCTCGACTGCCAGCTATGCGCCTAGAGAGCATAGGCAAGAACAGCAAGTTAAGGTTACAGCTCCGAGCACTCATGCATTCTGGTGGCAAGGGCAAAAAGTACAGCCAATATCACTGAAACTGAGGAGACTGCAGGACGAATGATCAACGCCCGGTCGATATTTATTCGCACTTTCTCCGTTTACGAAAGAAAAAAAAAAAGCCACTTGGAAATGTCCACTTAATGACCCTGAAACAACCTTCAAACTCGCAAAGGTAATTTACGTAACCATCGGGACAGGTTGTCGAAATACAACCGACGACCTTTTTTACAGTGAGTAGCGTTAGTAGATGGTTTATCTGTTTTTTTTTCTGTATCGCACTACTCAGTGTTGACAATACAAAAGGGTTTATTATAAACCAGCGTTAAGGCCGAACGTCCATCAGGTCACGGGCTCAGAGCACGAGCGGCGTTCCCCGAGCAATGCGCTGGAGAGGATGCGCTTTGTAGGTCACTTATTGATTTATTTCAGAGAGTGCTTTTATTATACTTTTTTTCTGCATGCAAGTGACAGGAAGTAGCATCAGGAACTGGCTTCAATCTCTCCAATTAAGTCTTACGTAGCCCTTGCAACCTTAGGGTATCATTGCTTGCCATCTTTGCCTTCGGCGCTGCGAGAAATTTCAGATTTCAAGGGTGACGGCTATTTCGTGCATCGCGGAACGCAGTAAACAGTGCTGCCCACTCATCTACACTCATGAAAAGATGAAAGAAGGAAAGCCTCGCCGAACATTGGATCACGTTCCTTACCGATTTGGTCACTCTACAGCGAGGAGAAGGGGTAACGTACGCTTGCGAACTTGAGAACGCTTGTGCAGGGATGCCGATCACCTCCGTTTACTGTGAACATAGCGGGAAAGTTACGCAGATAGGAAAGAACGAAAAAAAAAAAACGGTTCGCTATTTTCCACCCGAACGTCTAATTTGAGAATGACGCATGTACTACAGCCGCTATGCCAACAAGATAACAGCCCATGTACACATAAAGCCAGTGAGCACCACGCCAGCCATACAGCAGGATACAGATAATCCACTTTACTTCTAGCCCCGCCACGGTGTTCTAGTGTCTGTGGTACTCGGCTGCTGTTCCGAGGGTTGCGGGATCGAATCCCGGCCGCGGCGGCTGCATTTCGATGGAGGCGAAATGTTGAGGCCCGTGTGCTGTGCGATGTCAGTGCACGTTAAGAACCCCAGGTGGTCGAAATTTCCGGAGCCCTCCACTACGGCGTCTCTCATAATCAGAGCTGGTTTTCGGGACGTTAAACCCCACAAAATAACAACACTTATGTACACAGATCCAGCTTGAGCTCGTTGTCTAGATCAAGCCCCTCTTTATGATTTCTGGCGTACGTTTATCTGTACTTCCGTACAATACACAACATTCCTTTTACGTACAAAGGCTCGCAACCACAATCATCCCAGTGCACTGAAAAATGCCCATACAAATATCAGTTCAGCTTCTGTCTATGCTCCCTTAATGCATTGTCAATGCATCTCGCGGTCTTCCATACGTGTAGTGTTAAGGTCCAGTAAACAGCGCAATATAAAAAGAAAAGTGACCAGGGAAATGAACTGAACACTCTGTCCGCTACGTGTTTACTAGGTGTCCCCATTGAAACATGTGCTCTATACCAACAAGCTCGATCGTTCAGCGTTCTGAATTTCGAATGTGCACTAGCGCGTGGGAACGAAATGCGGTAAGTCATCTATAGAACGAGGTAAAGTAAAAAAAGATATAGAATAATCAGCTGGAAGTTACCGTGTTTGTCGCACTTCTGGATCAGCTTAGTTAGCTCGCTCCGTTAGCTGACAACAAGCTATAACAGACAACGTGCGGACACCAGCGCACGGTGCGAGTGGAAGAAGACTAATTTCGACGTCCAAGTATACAGCGCATGAGATGACGTTACGGTGCACCCGTGCCATTGAGAGAGCTACGGGCTCGCGTATTTACCCAGTGGCCGATAAACATAGCAAGAACATGTCCAGTAGCTCTAGCAAGGCTGCCACGTAAAGAACGCCTACGTATACATAAACTCGCATAATGTTGTGCCGTATTTGCCCCGCGTAACGAGGCACTCGAGCGCTGACGGCTTACCTCGCAGTAAACAGCCCAGAGATACAGTATTTAAGGCTCGCTCCATGATCGAGAACTACGCCGTTGCTACGCACGTCTCCGCCATGAGTATCGTATATACATGATATCATATTTGCCGATGGCGGCGCTATGATGCCATCGACGGTTACGCTCCGTTATGAGGGGATGTGCGGCTGTATAGCTCAGTGTGGGTGGCTCCACATCAATCCCTAGCGCGACAGCATATCCGGGAGATCGCTGCCGGTGGTTTAATAAGCACCAGCGCGGGCCACAGATACCTGAGGCAATTTAAGCGCTTCGTTCGGCTCATATACGCTCGTTTCGCGCTGGTGTAGTAAAACACGACGCCCACTGACAAGTTCAATAAGTTCGTAATTTATTCCTCCCTCGTCATCATAGCGAGACACTAAAGGGGAGTACGTAAAAAATAAAGATAAAAGCTGTAACACACTGAGCACATGTCTTGCTGCGACGCAAATTCTATGCTGTAGCTATACCTTCCTGCAGATAAGTAAGATGAATACAAGATTAAAAGAACGGTAATTAATATTTTTCTACTTACTTGTTACACGCCGTCACAAACTCGAAAGTTCAGACAGAATTGATTGTTTGCAAACCGCGGCAGCAAACATCTACCCGCTGGCTATACATAATGCTAAAAACGACAGTGGAATTCCTAAATGAATCGAATGCTGTTACAACACTTGTTAAAAATAAAAAGAAACACAACTAGCGTTCCCAAACTCGTGTGCTTTGTTACAAATAGCGTCTAATATTCGTACTACACTTCAAGAATTGTCGGCGGTATCTGATTAGAAGACACCTGAGGAAGGCCTTCGTAATATATCATGACTCAAGCAACGAGTTTGTCAGCGTTATACGCATAGAAGCGTGAAATTAAATTCCACAATAACCAACACGTGACAAAGTCTAACCTTTGTAATATACCCTGGTAATTACAGAAACACTCAAGCCCCACTATCACTATCAACATCGGAATCATGTCCCACATTTTTATATGTGACGCGCTTGCAGTAATATTTCTTCTGTGGCCATTTTCATCGTTCAACCATGCTATATGTAAGTATCACTCAGAGCGCACACGCGTGTGCGTGTGTTTTACAAAAGTTCCTCAGTGTTGCCAACCAAACTAGAAGAGAAACTCAGGGGAAGATGGATGCTTGAATCGATGAACAAATCGCAAAATACGATTTAGAACAGGGAATGTCGCAGGAGCCAGGCTGACGGGCAACTGCACCGCGGCGGCACCTGGAAACTCCTCAGGCAACTGATGGATGAGACCAAGAGCCGCGAATACCAACGTACGCGCATGGCCCAAATACTACACACCACAGCTCGCCAACTGGGAGAAGAGGAGATGTATAAGCGCCTTAACGAGCGCTACCTCCCCATCACCAGTAACGAAGATCACCCGGACTACGCTGGCCAGCCGAACCCCCACCTCGACCGAGACATAGAGGCATGGGAAGTGAGGCAGGCCGCGCAGGACCTGAACTGTCGGTCGGCAGCCGGACCCGACAAAGTTACTAACAAAGCACTACGCAACCTGAGCGACGCAGCCATCACATCGCTGACACGTTACTACAACGACTGCTGGCGCGACGGTAAGCTGCCCAATGCCTGGAAGACAGCGAAGACTATCCTGCTGCCAAAGCCAAACAAGCCACCGGGGATAGAGGGCCTGCGTCCCATCTCGCTTACGTCTTGCGTGGGCAAGATGCTGGAACATGTCCTCAACACCCGGTGGAACCGCTACCTGGAGGCGCACAACGTCTACCCGGACTCAATGCTCGGCTTTCGGGCCAAGCTGGGAACGCAAGACGCCATGCTCCTGATCCAACGAGAAGTCCTCGACCCCCCGGGCGGGATTCCGAAGAACGACAACCGAGCGATCTTGGGCTTGGACCTGCAGAGTGCGTTCGACAACGTTCGGCACTCGGCGATCCTGGCTCAGGTGTCCCGCCTGGGGCTAGGTGTAAGATCATATAACTACATCAGAGCCTTCCTCTCCCGCCGCACGGCCCGATTGGAGGTGGGAGGCACGAAGCTCGAAGAAAGAGAGCTGGGCAGTGTCGGGACCCCTCAGGGCTCGGTGATCTCCCCGTTCCTGTTCAACATAGTCATGATCGAGGTGGCCAGGCGTCTGGAGGCGCTGGGCCCGGGGATCCGACACTGCCTCTACGCCGACGACGTAACCATCTGGGCCACGGGTGGGAGCGACGGAGACATCGAGGCGGGCCTGCAGGCAGCGGTAGAAGCCGTGGAATCCGCGCTCTCGGGCACGGGCCTGCGGTGTTCGCCGCAAAAGTCACAGCTGCTCATCTTGCCGCCACCTGGAAGACACAGGAAAAAGGCGAGTCAGGAAGCGGTCGAGAACATCGTCGTGCGCACGAGCCCAAAGAGCATCACAGCTGAGCCGCCTAAGCAGCACGGCAGCGGGCAGAAGACTACTAGACCGGGGGGGATTACTACCTCAAGGCGAACGTGTGGGTACAGGACCGGACGGCGAACTGGAAGAGCAAGTCCCCCTGAGCGACGAGACGGCGAGGAAGATTATCGTCTACCCGCTGCCCAAGAACACCGACCCAGAGAGAGACGAGGGCAGGCGAGCGGCACGAGCGGTGGCGCTGGCCCGTCAGCACCAACGAGACGAGAGTGCAGTCTACGTGGACGCCGCAAGGTATCCGAGGAGACGCAACGCCTTTGCAGCGGTGGTGGTCCGAGCTACTACCGGAGAACTGCTAACAGCAAGTACCGTGCGCGCCCGAACAGCCGGCCAGGAGGAGGAGGTGGCGATTGCTTTGGCCATGGGCCTACCGGGTACACGCACGGTGCTAAGCGACTCGAAGTCGGCGATCAAGAACTTCGCCCGAGGCACGGTCTGGCAGGGCACGGAGCGGCTAGTGAGGTCCATCGAGGCCACGCGGGCCGCCCGAGGTGCCGCTGCGGGACCGACCATTGCTCTCAAGTGGTTCCCGGCCCACATGGGTCGGCAACTAGCACCCGACATCAAAAACCGCAACGAAGAGGCGGACGCCGCGGCCCGTGGTCTCATCACGTGCCGGACCGCGGCAGTCTGTCCCTCCGAGACCAGCGGAGAAGACCGAAAAGAGGACTTCGAGCCCCTCACCGACTACGGTGGGATCCTGGCGGCTTACAGAGAAGTCAGGAGAGCCTTCCCGCCCCCGCACCGAGAACTCCCGCGTGCGGAGGCAGTAAAGTTCCGACAGTTGCAGACCGAGTGCGTGCTGACACCGGCTCTGGCCCGGCACGTGTGCCCCGACATGTTCGTGGACGCAAAGTGCAGTGTGTGCGAACGTGAACTAGCTACTCTCCGCCACATCATGTGGGGAGGGTGTAACAGTGCTATGGGCAGTGGGAACGGGCAGTGCCAGGAGGCCACGTATCCCGAAGAGGGGAGAGCGTGGATACGCTCCGAAGACCTGAAGACGCAACGAAGGGCCATCCAGCGGCTTGAGGAGGCTTTGGCGAAGCAACGGAGAAAAGGAGCCGACGACCCGTCTAACGGGCGCGGAGGCACCCGAGTACCTGTCGCCTAGTTGGAGCACACCATCCTCGAGGTCTATGCTCTGAGATTATCGGACTCTAATAGCCGTAATCTTAAGATAGGGAACATCCGCACCCTGCGAGGCCGGGGGACTTCCCACACGCCGGATGTGTAAATAAATGTTATTTCTCTTCTCTCTGTCGCAGGAGCCAACGTTTCGACAAGCGGACTTGTCTTCGTCAGGGCAGCAACTGCCTTCTCCAGCGTTCGTTTATGTACGCCTTTGCACACTCTCCCCCGTCCTGAGAAAGAGAGAAGAGCAGCACGTGCTAACAATAACAAAAAAAAAGGGGGGGGGTTGGGTGCAGGGGTAGTTCGGTGACAGGTGTTAGCATGACTAATATAAGGGGCAAGAGCGAAAGCTTCCAAAGAATCCGCTCCTTGTACATATCTTGCAAATGCATTGTGTGCACAGTGCCAGAAAGCAGGGCGAGAAAAGGAACACAAGCTCGGAACAGAAGTTGCTCCTATGGCATGTGCCCCCCTCTCCATCCCACACCACCTGCGCCGCACCAACAGTGCATTTCACTGAAAGCTTGTGGCTAAAAACATAACTACACTGTTTAACGCCGTTGTTCTCGTCGAACTGGATGGGGGCTCCGCACATGAAAGTAGACTTTCTGGGAGAAACACTGTTAGCTTGTGCATACCTTAACCTTTTGTCATCTTTGTTAACCCCCCACCGTATCTAATGAACTCAAGGGTTCCCTTTGAAAGGTTTATGTCTTTACTGGAGAGTACTGAACCTGTGTATCAGATACGATTCCCTGTATTTTCTGTCCCTCGGCGAGCGGAAGTTTCCCTGAAGTATGTAGAGTTTCAGTACGTCGAAATTATGACCTGTCATATTAAAATGCTGCGCCACTGCCTTCGGCAGGTTATTCGCGGTGTCCGCGCGGTGCCCGTTTAATCTAACATTAATTGGTTGACCAGTTTCGCCGATGTATTGCTTGTGACAGAGTGAACATTCCAACATGTAAATAACGTTTGAACTAGTGCAAGTGAAACTAGATTTTACATGATGGACATAGTCACTTCCCGTACTTTTAACTTTAAGATCATTTTGAATATGCTTGCAAGTCTTACATCTGGGACGGGAGCAAGTTATTACGCAGGCGGTGCGCTGAGGGTTTACTTTGGCATGTACTAACAGGTCCTTAAAGTTTCTATTACGGCGGTAGGTGACTCTTGGTATTTCCGGAAACGCTTTTCTAAGGCGATCATTGCTTGTTAGTATTGGACAGTATTTGCTAAGAATATTATTTATGTTTGGAAGGGCATTGGAGTATTTCGTTATGAATGCTAGCGGTTGGTTGGCCTGCGCTTGAGGGGCTCTTTTTTTCTAGTGCTGGTGTCCTATCTAGTTTACGCGCGTCATTGTATGCCTTGTTGAGAGCGTTGTGCGGGTGATTTCGTTCAGCTAAGGTTGCCTTTAAATTGCTTAAGTCACGCTAACACCTGTCACCGAACTACCCCTGCACCCAATCCCCCCCCCCCCCCCCCCTTTTTTTTTTATTGTTCGCACGTGCTGCTCTTCTTCTCCTCTCTTTCTGAGGACGGGAGAGAGTGTGCAAAGGCGTACATGAACGAACGCTGGAGAAGGCAGTTGCCGCCCTGACGAAGACAAGTCCCGCTTGTCGAAACGTTGGCTCCTGCGACATTCCCTGTTCTAAATCGTATTTTGCGATTTGTTCAGTCGATTCAGTGTTGTCAAGGATTTCCTAGCAAAATAGCCTCGCCCAAACAGATCTAGCGCGCCGCACGTGAGCAGATGGAGTAGTGTGCCTTCTTGAACACACGCCAACACAAACAATTACGCTGGAATGTGCATACAACGAGCTATGCATAAACAGCTGTTACGATTGACACGTCGGTATCAAGCAGGGAGGGAGGGTGGCTAGGTGAGCTTTTCTGGAAGAATCCTCTACACTTCAGCGAGCACGCACAGATTGGACAGAGCTTGAGAGCCGGTGGTGAGGGTTGCGCCAGCCGTCGAACTCTATCCAAATCAGCGTGCAGTGGAATATGCCGTGGTAAACGCACAACACAGAGGCATATTCAGGTAACAACGTACACAGAGGCGCAAACTAACCACAAACAATAAACCAAACGCTCGTCCACAGAATATCAAGGCTTCTGTGGCGACATCTACTCTAGCAACACCAAAGCTATTTGTGGCCCTAATTTTGGGATATTACACATGTTCCTGGCGTGCTGCCATGAATTTAGAGAGTAAATCGACGTTTCCGACCGAGATTCGTATGCTTTACTGCTTGCGTGTGCGTGGTCCATGAGGTACCACAAAACTGTCATTCCAACATGATCCAGGAAATTATATCGGGTGCCCCGCCACGGTGGTCTAGTGGCTAAGGTACTCGGCTGCTGATCCGAGGGTCGCGGGATCGAATCCCGGCCGCGGCGGCTGCATTTCGATGGAGGCGAAATGTTGAGGCCCGTGTGCTGTGCGATGTCAGTGCACGTTAAAGAACCCCAGGTGGTCAAAATTTCCGGAGCCCTCCACTACGGCGTCTCTCATAATCAGAGCTGGTTTTGGGACGTTAAACCCCACATAACAACAAATTATATCTGGTCGAAAGTATGCACAAGACTGCAACAACTACATCACAGCGCATTCCTGCCGGTAGAGGCAACAGCGTTAACTAACTTAGCCCCTGTGTTAGTAAATGCAAGAAGTTGGTAGCGGTCGGCCACATACACTGAAGTGGTTGCCATGCCACTGAACGTTCCTTCGAAGAGTGGAAAGCGGCCAGCGCACTGAAACAACCAAAATAACGAGGAATTGACGTATTTCGCTGTAAATTAGGGACTCACATTTCTAATACCTAGTGCCAGTCTCAACACTTTTTAGTAAATAGGAGTTTCAGAAAAATAAACCTACTTCAGTATTGCTATCACAGCGCATCGATCGACTGTTGGTGATTGGAGATCACTGGAATGGTAAAAAGGAGCACTAAGATTATTTCGCCCCTGCACCGCACGAGGGTCGCAAAGCTCATGCAAAGCCATCTACCGGTTTTATTTTCTTTGGAATATGAATAATGATGTAATCTTGCAATATTGTTAGATAGGAGGATTAATGTTGGTTCTCGGGCATGTCATTATCAATGCCTCCTTTAATTTCGAAAGGCTTGTGCAAGTATCTGTTGAAAAATAAACACACGCCCCTCTTACGTACTTTATCAACCTTGCTTAAGCACCAAATGCACCTTTCTTATTAAAGAGGCTTCGCGCGGACAGCTGAAGGGGCGAAACAACCTGTACGAACTTCCCCCAAAAGTCTTCTTTTTTCCTGTTGCATGACAGCCCAAGCGAGAAATTTCCCAGTAAAATCACAGTTGCAAGCGCGTCTTGTTCCATGCAGTTCTCTCTGTCGTGATCTACTGTCGCGCATATAATATTTTCTTTCAATACAGATATTGTCACATCTTAATAACGTGACGAAGCGTAACGAATAAGTGCGATCCGCGATATCGTCAAAGAAAAGACTTATGCAAGCAGTTGTACTGACAGAACATTCCGCAGATAGACGTTTCGACGGATGCGCTTGTTTTAGCAGCGAAGCTGCTCAGGCTAACCACAAAAGCTCTGTCGTGCCAGTTTCAATAGCGAATATGTTTAAGCTAGCCGTAATTTGTCAGGCATCAGGGAATACCACGCGATATTGCGTTACGTGATGTTGCCGGAAACAAACGCGACACTTCGTTACGCGATTTTGGTGGAAACATGTCCCGTAACATTGCCTTACGTGCTTTGGGCAAGAATGTCACTTCACATTTCGTTGCGTGATTTTGGCGGGAACGTGGCACGTGACATTGCGTTACGTGATTTTGGGCGATCACGTGACATGTCCCCCCCTTTCCCCTCCCCCCCTCCCCACCCGGAAAATAACAACGCAATTTCGCGGGTCATGTTCCCGCCAAAATATCACATGGCTATCAAGTGGGCATGGCTATCGGGTGCACATGGGTGCACAATTATAACCGCATGGCCAGTGTTACCCTAATGAAGCACCAGCTTAACATTCCCGAACTTTTCCATCCGGCGAAAAATAGCCCGACTCAGCTTGTTCCATAAACTTTATTATCACAACACTAACCTTCGTGAGCAGTTTGTTAAACCACCCTCATTCATATCACACAGAATTGATCACCTACAAAAAGTTCATGTTCCTTGTTGTAGAACCGTAACCTACTCACATGCATTCTTACCAAGGACCACATCTGAATGGAATCAATTGCCGCAGTCAGCCACCGCTATCATCGACACGTCACGCTTTAAGGTTTTTTTGCAAAATATGTTTTGACTTTTGGTCTGGCTTCTTGATTTGTATGCAGTGTCCCTTATTCCATGTTTTTCTTTTCTTTCCTTGATATTTTTCTTGTCTTAGTTCTTGAACACGTATCACATGCATAACACCAATCGATACATTCTTTTTTTTTCCTTTCGTTCTTTCTTTCTGTAAGATCTTTGAGACGTTATATATTTGTATATTCGGTGGATTGTTAAAATTTTGTTATATCGTTTTGTATTAAGTGTTCTGTTCCATTTATATGTAACATGCCCCTCCCCTCTGTAATGTGCAAACCCTGAGGGAATAAATAAATAAATAAATAAATAAATAAATAAATAAATAAATAAATAAATAAAGTGACGCGTTTCAGTAAACTATCAGCCATCTTCGCTGTGATGTGACCTTGCGCGACCTGGTGGAAGCTACGTGCTTTCTTTTTTTTTCCTTCCATGTCGTAGTATCCTGGCAGCTTCAAACGTAATGCGTGCCCACTCGATTTCGAGAAACCCTGATTTAATAAAGGCCGTACGCAACGTTTTCCCATGTAATATCAGAATGACTACACTAAAGCAGTTGATTGCCTCATGCCTTGGCAACAAGACACACCAGTGCAACTTTAAATGCCTGCTCTTTAACATAGCTAAAACATTGTTGGTGCTGTCCGTCCATCTGCTCCTCCTTTCCGTTAGGCTAACAGCTTAGTTTTCGTGAAGTCGCCCTGCCCTGCTCATCCTAAGCGTGAATAATGATCTCTAGGTACGATTCGGGAGTACGACTAAATCACAGATTTTGATTAACGCGAACTTAATTATTTGGAATTTCATGGGCACATTACGTTCAAGTTAGCGGTACATCTATTGGCCCAAGAATAGGACCAAACTATGTGAATATATTTGTTCGGCTCCTTCAAAACCAGCTTCTTGCAAACAATGAGTATGAGCCATTTTTCTACAAGCGGTTCATCAATGACATTTTTCTTATCTGACACCATAGTGAATCACAACTTCTATCTTTCATAGCAGATTTTAACAGCGCTCATCTAACAGTTTCTTCTTCGTATTCGTATTCACATGTGCACATATATTTTCTTGATGCAATGGGCACTCTAAGTAATGGGAAGCTGATAACTAACCTTTACAGGAAACCCATGGATCGACAGCAATATCTTCCATTTTAGTACCAGTCACGTCAAGCGCAACAGAGCTAATATTCCGTAAATCCGTAGTCCGTTTTAAAAGAATATGCTCTGATAGCAGCGAGCTTAACTGCAACCGTGAATAACTTTGGAGTGCGCTCGAAAAAAAAAAAAAAAAGGCTATCCGTCCAGCATAATTTCAGACGCCATCAAACACGAAGAGCTGGATTGTTCAGATCTGCTGAGTACCAATAAAGAATCCTAAGAAAGTTTGCGTACCAACCTAAATTTGATACATGCGGCATCACCTCTAAATGTCAACCATATTTCAAGGAGACATGTTAACATTTTGTACAGAGCGAGTGGCTCAAAGAAATCTGCACGGAAGAATCACGCGTGGTAAACCGACGATCGCGGAGCCTTCGTGATTTACTAACCTCATAAAAAAACCACGCGTTTAAGTCATGAAGGTTGTCAACCCTGCAACAAGCCACGTTGCAAAGTGCGCGCGCACACGACGACATCTAAACAGTTTCAAATAGCTCATCCAACTTTTCATTAACGGTAAATGACGCCACAGATGTGCCAGTACTAACGTTGTCTATCTTCTCGAGTGTTCCGCATGCAAAGTTCAATACACAGGTCAAACAGAGAAAGGTTTCAGAATTCGTTTTAATAATCATCGTGCTCATGTCATAAGCCTCCCCAGTCTACCACTGTCGAAGCATGTCAGTACGCCGGGTCACGGTTTCGGCAAAATTAGGGCCACCATTATTCAGTCAGGTTTCTAAACAAATCACGATAGGGAAGAGGGTCAATCCTCCTTGATCCATAAACTTAACACCATTCGTTCAGGTATCAGTGAAAACGTAGAAAAGGTCACTTGTATCACGCTATAATAACATGTCTTTTTGCATTATACTAATTTGATAGTGTTTTTTTATGTGAATCATTTCTGAGTGATTTCTTTACTTCGGAGCTGTTTTCACATGTTCTGCCCACCATACTGCCTACCACGTGTTGATACGCAAAGAAAACTTGTATGTTCACGTACCTATCACATGTCAGTCATGTTAATGCATTCTCCTGTAACACATTATCAACTCTTTTTTTTTTTAATTTCGATTGTACTAGCTGCTGTACTGATCGTACGACACGTGAACCCATAAAAGCGACTGCGTTGTAACAGGCCTACTTATTCCGAAGAAGGCCGTGCCACGGCCGGAACGTTAGTAAAGTCATTTTTTTCCTTTTTGATGTGTGCTACCTGCGACAGTCGGCGAAAACTATGCGAACCAAATTTAGCAGCGGCATGTCAAAATGTTAGCAAGGTCTTGCTGTTTCGGAGCTTCGTCTTCTTTTAACCTCATATGGGATTCTCTTGTTCAAGTGCTGTAAGCATCTTCACGGGAAGCCTCCCATGAGATTGTGACAGAGACAGACACTGTGTGCTCACAAACCGCAAATACAAAGCCTTGCTCAGACCTAAGCTGACAGCGCGCGGGCCCCGCAAATACCCGCATGCTGCTTTTTAAGCTTCGAAGAAAGAAAAAGAAAAAAAGATCCAGGGTACCCTGCCGTAGATTTCTTTATGCCCAAGGTAGTCTTTAGCCAGATTAACATATGAGACGTGTCGCAAATTGCCGCAGGGCATGCACTAGTGGTGTTCAAAATTAACGAGATCATGCTTTCATTTAGGGCTGCATTCAAGCGTTACTTCGCAGAAGCCAGGTGGCCTCCCGTACAAAAAGGCCCTCGTTGATCTCACCGCATTTCTAGAATGTAGTACGTTGCGCCAGACAGCGTGCCTTTATCTTTCGGTCCGCTCCTTGAGGGCAATAGCCGCTGCGCTTAACGGAATGCTGCTTGCGTTTAAGTCAAGGTGACCGAAGTTGAAGAAACTTAAGGCTGCACTTGGCTTACTCGTAATGGTGGCCGTCGTCGGGGTAATAGCACAAAAATGGCCTCTTTAGTGAACGTTATTTGGGCAACGCACCGCTGAGGTTGCACTGAAAGTCTGAAAAAAAAAATCGAGCGCTATGGCTTCCCATTCGCTCACGCTGGCGATGTGTGTGAAGCTTTTGAATCGTCAGGTTGGATGGGAGCTTTTTAGGAGCAAGGCAAGTAAAGAAAACAATCGCGGCCGTGTCAGCTATTTTCCTCGTGGAGGTCAGTGTGCACGCAATCAACTGTGCTTTCTGTCGGCGCATTTTTTTTTGTCCATTGTCTGGCCTTATCACTGCCGCTGAAAAATCTGGTTGAGAAAGCTTGCTGGGGACCCTAGGCGTAGCAAGATTGCCAACCGGGCTTGATTTAAGCGACGCGATGTTATGTCACCCTTTGCCTATCTCATTGCGCATGCGCGCGCTGATGTGCTTCGAGATCAGTCCGTTATGATACTAGTCGGACAGCGAACAGCGTGATTCGCGATTTCTCCAGGTTCCCTTTTCGGCATGAGAGATATTACAATGGAGGACACCACGTGTCGGTCCGGCCATCATTACAGCAAACTTTCTATAGACCTCCTCATCCCCTCCTGACATCAGGCGACTAGTTTGAGCATCTCGTGACATTCCACTACATTCGTTGCATAAGTCCCCATTGTATGTGCACCTTGAGTAAGAGCAGTGAAACAAGAGTGACTGATAAGCGGAGGGCTCAAGGAGAATGAAAAAAAGAGAACCGCGCTTGCCTCGGTCAACCAATTTGCGGAGTCCTATACAGCAGCATATAACGTCCTCCCCGAAAGGACCAAGGAAAGAAAAAAGAATTGAGAGCCTCAC